>CAJVPZ010000326.1:0-20745 GCA_910592135.1 Racocetra fulgida | reverse complement strand
AGAAAATTTTGCTCAAAGTTTTTAAAAAAAAATTCCAAAGCATTTAATTTATTGATAGACGGAACAGATTTTTTTAACTTTTCTCGATACTTCAGACAAATTTGATAAAAGCTTTTTTTACCTTCATTGTATGAATGTGTAGAATATTGTATTAATGTGTATAATTAAAATAAAAGAAGTTTTATAGAATTTTGTGCAAAAATTGGTTGTGTATGTTTGCCAGTGATTAATTCTGATTGGGTGAACGTGCTTAGAACATCAATGAACATTGTGTAATCTGTTTCGCAAATAGATACACTCATGCAACTATAATCAACCATATCGGAAACTTAATTAAATTGGCTATCGGATATCAGAAATGACAGGTTATCGGATATTACTTATGGAACCGACACGGTGGACCAAATTTTAATCGTTTATGGCAGGTTATCGGTTTTGACAGGATCGGCTTTGGGAGGGCCGACAGTATAAGGCTATTTTATAAGTTTAATTAATTGATCGTTTAAGCGCTAAAATATACATACCTATATACGATGTCAAATTGGCCTTTACCACATCTACAAATTCGGCATTTGCTTCGTGAACTTCCAGTTGGTTCTATTGGTCATCCGTTAGGCCCTCTTTGGCAGGCATTTTATCCTATTAAAACTGACAAAAGGCTTAAAGCCAAATGTATTTTTTGTAATCCCACTAAATCTATATCTGGCTCTGCGCAAGTAATGGGTTCACATATCAAAAAATGTACAGACATTCCTTCAGAAGTGCGAGATTATCTTATTAACGTTCAAAGTTATCAGCAAAATAATTTGCATGATTCATGGGATTCACAATCTGAAATATCAACCACGCCTTCTATGTCGATTTCAAACTGTGGTGGTAGTAATCAACAATTGCCATATGATATAAACAAATCTAACCAACTATTGTTAGAAAGTATAATTGAAGGCGGTGCACCTCTTTCACTTGTAGAAGGAAAAAAATTTAAGGAGTTTATTTACTCTATAAATAATTTATATCACATTCCATCAAGAAGAAAGCTTTCAAATAATATTCTTGATGAGGTTTATACAAATATTCAAACATCTATTAACAAATTTCTATATAAATCATCATGGATTATCATTGCAACTGACAGTTGGACAAATATTCGTCAAGACCATCTTGTAAACTTTATGGTTATTGGTAAAGATCGACAATCAGAGCTTATTAAAGTTATAGATACACATGGTAAAAGTCAAACATTGCAAGTAATTTTGGAAGATTTAGAGGATGTTTTGTTAGAGATTGGTTTGGAAAAAATTAATGCAATTGTAACAGATGGTGCTGCAAATTATATTCGAATGAAGACTATGCTTGTGAATGCATGTTATTTTATCATTATTTATTAATTTATTATACTGTAGTAATATTTATTACTAATTATAATAATAGTAATATCCAAGAATTTTAACTGTACTATGTACTGCACATGAATCAAACCTTTTGGTTGGTGATATGTTAAATCATTTTTATATGAAAAATACGATTAATTTAGCTGTTAAAATCATTTCATATATGCGAAAAAGCACTCAAGCAATTCAATACATTCAAATGCGTGCTTCTAATCCTACATTTCAATTTTCATTTCCAACTTTTATACGGTGGAATTCTTTTTACACATCACTTCAACAAGTTCAAAACAAAGAACAATATTTAAAGGTTAGCAATATTTACTATAATATAATGAATTTAATATAATTAATATAACAGTTCTAATACTTTTTTTTTTAAGAATATAGCTTATAATATAAATTTACGATCTAATGAACCCATTGTATTAATTCTTAAAAATAATATATTTTGGGATTAGTTACGAATTATAGTCCGAATATTAGAACCATATTCATTAATTCTAATTATATTGTAATCACAATGTGCAACACTTGCTGATACTATGTATTTGTGGGCTCGACTACAAGGAATTGTTAATTTGATTGACGATAATGATTTTAGGTACTACATAGTTGCACGAATACAATACCAATGAAATAGAATGTATAATCCATTATTTGTTATTTGTTGGTCCCTTCATCCAAAATATTTTCGTATAAGAGCCATTAGGCCAGAACTTACAACTATTGTTAAGAAAGAGGCCAGTTTGTTATTTGAACGTTTATTTCCTAATAAGGATATAACAAGATTTAGAATGCAGTTGATTGATTGAACTAATGAGGCATATCCATTTGATTTTGATGGAAATTGGGATAACTATTTAGTTGAAAATTATGTATATTTTTGGAATAACCTTCAAAATAAAGTACCCGAATTAGCTATTTTTGCTGCTCGAATTATGTCTGTACCACCTACATCAGCTAAAAGTGAAAGGTTCTGGTCATTAATAGCAAATATACATTCACTACAACGTAATCGGTTAACAAATATACATGCAACAAAAATAGCATGTATTCGATGGCATTTTGCTCAAGAAAAATATAGTCATATTCAGGATGAAAAAGAAACTGATAGTTTTGAACAAATTGTTCAGGTTAATAGGATGAATTTTGATGAAGAAAATATATCTGATGTCGAATTTGATGATGTAGACAATGATGATGTTTTAGAATCTGACAAAGAAAATACCATGCAAACAATTGAAAATATCGATAATTTTAATGCTAATGATCAAATCACTTTTAGTGACACTATGATCAAATCTTCTATTCAAAATACACATACTAATCACGGAGTAACTTTGGAGAACTGGTTATCTTTAGAAAAAATTGATGTTTAATTATATTCGGGCAATAATTTACAACATAATAATGAACGTTTAATAAATAAATATTAAATTGAAAGCTTTTTGCAAATTTTATTATAATGATAATATTTATTAACAATATGTAAGAATATGTAAGAATATATAAAAGTATGTTAAGAATATGTAAAAATTTTGCCATTACTGCATGCTGGCTTATACAACACATATTTCTGTAATACCCCACCTTATTAGTTTTGTTAACAATTCTAACCACCTATAACTTAAATACATCCTTGGCTATAATACATCCAAAATGGATTAGTCTTAAAAACTTTGACAGTTTCAGGATCAGAATCCTTTAACAACGATTTACTAAAGTACATACATGGTTCATTTAACATAGCCTTCCATACCCAAATTTTGTCTATAACAAAATCATCATTATTATTTTTTACTGGCATTATTACATATGGACCCCATAGAGGTGATGATTTATAAGACCATCCAGCAGCCATAAAACTAAATGATGAGCCAAATGTAATCACCAGATCATCACAAAAACTAAGAATTTTCAAATCGATAATAGCGCCTATTTGTGTACCAGGATTTACGTAATCGCTATTGAAATTGATTATATCATCTCCTGCGTAAACAATCTTAATCGAATCGTTCTTCTTAGAGTCAAGTGAATTATGAATACAATTTTTTAAAGCTATGCGGTTATTACCGTCATCAGCTGCTATAAAGATGGTCACATTCTTTTTTTCTGTTCCCGTCATCAGCATATTTGCTGTTTGGCAATAATGTTCTGTGGGTGTTGTAAAGTTGGTCATGGCATGATTCTTTCGTACTCTTAAGTGGATTCCTATATTATACTCTCCGAAATTATTATCTATAAAAGTTGCTACTTGTTTGTTAAGATCTGGTTGTAGCTTTAATAATTTTTGACTAATTGCACCGAATATTTTATTGTCCGGTATGATACTACTAATCCATTCTTTGTAGTTAGGATTCGAAATTACCGGTGCACAAACATAATCCCATGTGTGAACATATAAAATATCGTATGAATTTATTTCCTCATTACTAAGGTTTCCTCTAGTTATCAATTGAAATTCATTATCATTGTCGTTATGCAAATATTTGGAACTACTATTGCTATATAAGTTTGCGACGCTTTTCCAATCATGGTCAAAATCTTTCTCGAAATATTCTGCGAAACTATAAAATCCTTCAATAAAAAATAGCCTATCGGTAATCATTGAATATAAAAAACCACATATTAATACAGGTAATCGATTCCCTAATCCTGCATCCATATTAGGCTGCACGACAATAACTTTTGGAAGCTTTGTTGAATTGTCTTTAGTAGTCTGCTCGAATAATTTTGCAACAGTTCGATTGTGTTTCTTAATATAATCGTCATAGAATGCATCAAATTTAGGAAATCTTTGCCTTTGCTTCTCTCTTTCTAGAAATTTTGAAAGCGGTATAGTATTTGTAATATTTTTATTTAAAAAGTCGTTATTAGTTGATGTATTTGTAACATTTTTATCTAAAAGGTCGTTATTAGTTGATAAAAATGAATGTTTTTCAAATAAACTACTCAAGTAATATCCCGTTAATAATAAAATAAGCACAACCGAAGTTATGGCAATCAAAATTAAATGTCTCATCGTATTTTTTAATAATATAGTAGTTTGGGATAAGGTCACAAAAAGTTTTTTTTTTTTCGTTTTGAATTTCAAGTTTTTGTTTTAATAATTTTAATGAATATAATTCAAAAAAAATTTAATCTAAATAATAAAGATATACAAGAATTACAGTCGTCCCTCATTAATATCAACCTATTTGGATCACTCTTATATTCATGTTGATAGTGATATTAATGAGGGAACATATTGAAGTTGATATATATGAGAGAATTTCAATATAATTTTAATATATAAAAATTCATTGTATAGCCTAGGTTGATATTAACGGGGTTGATATTAACGAGGGACAACTGTATTATAGTATATATTATACGTATTATTAAAGTTATTCTCTAAGGTTATGTAACAACTTAATACGTAAGCATCTTAAATCGCTTTTTTTTTTAACAGACTATTTATCTTACAATACTAATAATAATAAAGTTATTATGAAATAAAATGTTACATTTTTAAAAGCACTTAACTGCATATTTTGACTACCTTAGCAATTGATTCGAACCAGCCAATCAGTTTATGAAGTGTATTCATAAAATTTTAAGACCGTTAGTACGTACGTACGTACAAGATCATCATCATCATCGTAAAACTAAATTACCGTTACGAGGACTTATAGATCTACGAATCGGTAAAACTTGAATATATCCAAGTGATCAAATCGTGAGAGATGGTAACACTCTCAAGTTTATGCTATATCATATCGATGGGGGGTTTTACAAAAGGGTGATCTCAATTCACATCAGTTCCATCAGTTCCATCAGTTCGAAGAATATCATTAGTTGATAACCTTATTGTTAAGCTATTTTATCCGTTATTTCACATTTACCGAAAGTTTGAGTCACATAGTTTGCGCCATAACTACAACTTTACATGTACGGCGGAAAAACCAAATGATTTTTCCTCCTTTCAAATTCCAACTTTACATGTACGGCGGAATAACTAAATCATTTCTTTCGTTGAAAATTCACAAAATTCCAACTTTACATGTACGGCGGAATAACCAAATATTTCATTTCATTTGTACAACAAGATTAAAGGTACTTCCTGCCTAAATTACTTTCTTGTACGAACACAACTATCTACAATAAGTATCCTTGTTTTTCCTACCAATATAAAATATAGTAATCTGTTTTATCGCATGAAAATATGCGTCGGGAATATGGATAACCAACTAAATAAAGCTAAATCATTACAAATATTTATTAATTATTGGAAGACCAATGTGTAAGGTAGTGTATAATAAACACATGCTGCATATACGTACGCACGTACGTAACGTATGTAGTATGTGCTGTATGTTACACTTCTAATCCTGAATTCTAATATATACAGTATATATATATATATATATATACATATATATATATATGTATATGCATATGTATATACAGTATATATATATGTATATACAGTATATATATATGTATATACAGTAAATATATATATATATATATACCGATTATAATCTATTGTCATTATACTGTACATTAAATAATAACTATATAGATAATTAATTAATATATATATATCGATATAATTTATAACCAAAAAAATACAATAATATAATAAATACATATAAGACATAGTATATAGTTATCTATCAGTAACATACCAATATAATTTTTTGAATTCAATACGTATCAATTCGCAGCTGGCGAATCATTTCTTTTTTAAATATATGAGCAGATATATTTACGTACGTAGCTACATTAAATCTACTTTGTTATACGTAGACTCGAAATCCCCGTAACACCAATTTGACCTTTGTAGTAATATCAAAATCTAGAATTTTTGATATGGAAATAAATTCGGTTCTAAATTCCATTTGATCCAATTTAGCTTCATCTCAATTCTAGCTCTACTATTTCTCTCGCAAAAGATGGATTGCCAACTCACTTTATTTTTGACTCTTTATATTTCTTTAATTTATTTAAATCATTAATTCTTTTGGTCTTCAATTCTTCTCGTCTCATTTCTTCCTTTAATTCGTTAAGAAGATCCATCAATGCTTCTTTACCATACATTTCGTAATAATATTTTCTTAGTTCAGGATTCTTGCGTTTAGTGAAACTATTCTTGGTATTGGTGTGACTATTTGTGATATTAGTGCTATTATTAGTACTGGTTTTAATGCCATCATTAGTATTGTTATAACTACTTGTAGCATTAATATCGTACTCAAACACTGCATTCCAATGATTCCAATAATTCCAATGATACGATTTCTCTAACGCTTTCAAATATTCACTCTTATTTTCAACATCCACATTATTCATTTCCGCAACCTCCGCTAGCCTTCTTTTTAGATATTTTAAATAATATGCCATTTTGTTCAACTCATTCTCCATTTCGAATGTATCTTCAATCATAATTAATTCTCTACACTGATTCATAATGCTAGTTAAATCTGCTCCTTTGGGAATCTGTTCAAAAAATGTTATGGTTCTTGGATTTAATCCATTAGTATTTACATAAATTGTTGTCATTATATTAATAAAACTAACGATAGCCGCAATCTCTTTGTACATATCTATAAAGATTTCTGATTTCTCAATTTCATCATAAATATTCAAGTTCAAGTTTGAATGTTGCATTCCAACTTCTTGAAACCTCCGTTCGCCCCAGCACTCGTATGCCAACACAAGATATCCTTTAATAAACACTTCTTCAATAAAAACATTGATTTCTTTCGGTTGTCGTTGATTAATTAACATGGCCTGAATTTTAATTATATCACTAAGAATCATCCAAAAATATCCAAATACTTTTATATTCTCATATTTAGATCTATAAACTTTATACCATTTCATTCTTGCAACCATGGTTCCCACATTTTCTGCATCATTCTCAAGATCCTTTCTTTTCTCAAAATCCTCAATAGAATTATATGCCTTGCCAATTCTTTCTAATTTGGATGCCATTTCGTCAGATATATTAGAATAACTGAATTCTTTGTGTGGTGTTACGGGGGAACTGGGACTTTCGGGGGTTTCATAACCCGTGTCGTATTGCTTTCCACGAATGCCATAAGAGGAGAAGCCAGAATTTTCAATAATGTAAGGTTCAACATGTTCAACATGTTGATTATCAACAAAATCTGGTGTGCTCATTGTTCTTTATCTTTTGCAATTCACTTCTACTTATGTTTGAAATTCACTTATATTTAAAGTACTATTACAATTACTTTAAATGAGAATTTCAAAAAGCTTTACAAATTGCTTGCCTTAATAACCTGAATTTTCTACACGCAAAGTTCCTTTCCCTTTAATTAAATATATTCCTGTAAAACAATACACGAGAAAAACGCATACTTTATCACAAGATAAACGTCCTACTACCTAATATTAAATTTTGGTTAGTTAATTAGAAAAGTTATCGCATGTATTATTTTATTTATTCTATACTGTATAATACCTGTACATCTAGTATTATATAATTCGAATTATATACAATACATTCTCGTAGACAACCAAAGTCACACATCAACGAGACTGGATTATAAAAATTCAACTTTTTTTTTTAGCCACTTTCCTTCCCACTGGAACGGAATTTTTTTCATGATCATGTGAGTGTCCGAATACACTTTCATTAGTGCGGTATTTTATAATGATAACAATGGCGATTTTAAAACAAGTTAATCTTATCGTTACAAGAATGCGTAAACAAAGATAACAAGCATATAACAATACGTTTCATCTTTCATCTATCGCATTATTTGAATTCATACTGTAAATATCGATGTATTTACATAATCTCGTTTGGTTTTTGTTTCTCAAATTCAATGATTCAATTGGTAAATGCCACACTAGTTGAAGTATCCATCACAATAAAATTTTATTGGCTCACGCGTTTTAGGTTAACCTTCGAGCATATTAATGGAATATATTAGGATATATATTAATGGATTATATTACAGTATTAAGGTTAATCGTCATTCTCACCGGGTCGATTAGGATTGTATGATTGTATATTAGTATATTCGGAAATATATACTTCTTTGAATTTTTTGTATAAATGGTGAACCGAAAGTTTGTGTTTTTACTAATACTTCTTTAGGTAATCATATCGACCTCTGCTTAATTTTCCGGTCTGCTTTCCGGTTTCAATAATTGCAATCTATCTCTAATTATCTAATAACCTAATTGGTTATATTCACGTGTCAACGATTTCTCTTCCACGTCCAGAGTTGGCTTCAAGTCATTTTGACCAATGACCCGTCTGGTTCAATCCATTGTTGTGCTAATTGTTAATCTTCATTAATCGGGACAACTAAATGTCAAATTTTATTTGTAAAGGCGGATCATTTGACATCTACGTAGAATAAATTGACTGTGGGGGTTTGATTTCATATATAGTAATGATGTGAATACAGCGGCATTTCCTTCAAATAGTCCGCTCTTTTTCACGTGATATTTTATGACGATTTCACTGTAATCGGAGTTTTGAGTAGCGTTACTTTAAATGCACAGGATATTTACGCCCAAGATCAAACAAATAATCTATATATATTTCATTGCACGTGTCAACAAGATGACAGCAGGTTTTCATTCTCATGATTCAATCTGAAGGTTCAAAAAACAAACAACTAAATCAAGAAATATTCATTATCGTTATATAATTATTTTCCGGAAATTTACCAATCCCTTAAATTTTCAGGGAAATTGATACAAGAAAACAGGCAAAAACCGAGTCCATTTTAACAATTTTTAAAGTTGTGAATTTAATCTTATTGACCAATAGATTATTTAAAAACCTTACAAACAAATCATTTAAAATTGCAGTTCATGTGTTTGATTTATTAACTAGGCGCCAATCAATACTTAAAAACCGCCCATAAAAACCATATAAAATTCTAACCCTTTATATATCATAACCTGGAGAATCAATCCTTTTTTTTTTTTAAGCAGAAGACGGCATACTAGATTCCGAAACGTGACTGGAGTTCAGACGTGTGCTCTTCCGATCTTTTTTTTTTTTTTATTAATATAATTTTAATGTTTACAAATTTAAATTACTTTAAATTATTAGTAAATTTAACTATTAAATTAACTATAAACATAAAATGAGTGTAATTACTAGCTTAGTCTTATATGCGCATATAGATTATAATAGATTAGGGAGTCAACACTTATTATGTAAATATAACCCCCTCCCGAGTCAGCTATTTTAACAATTACAAGTAATCATGGTGTAAACTTTACATTATTGGTTATTTTAGAGCTTACAATTGTCAAACGATTGATTATTTTAGAACTTGTAATTGTGTCAAATGACTAACTCTGAGGGTTATATTTACGCAAATATTTACGCAAATAATTTTTTAAAATAATCCGTAGATGATTTTTTAAACTGTTTAAACTAACCTGATTTCATCCAGGCAACTCATCGAGTGAGCTGGTGGTAATTTCTTAAATGTGTCGAAATGCTATATATATGTATATGATTCATTCTACTATTCGGACTATTGAGATGACCTATATACGGGTAACCATAGCAAAATTCTCTTAATACCCGAGTGACTGGATGACCCACTCGGGGTAACCCGTAGCAGAACATCTCTTACCACCCGGGTGATCCGGTTGGCACTTTTCTGAACGGGTCCAATCACTACCCTAACCCTAACACGATGAAAACACTAATAAAAATTACTATTCGGTTAAAATTGGTTTTTTTTTTTTTTAGTTCCAAAACAAAATATTAAGAAATTTAATATTTTATCAATATACTGCTAATATATATTACTTTCTTAATAATTTTTACATTATAGACATATCGCAGATCTATAGCAGTAATCCAAAGAATTTATTAGCTTTATTAGTATATTTTTTAAATATTTAACCATCATAATAATTAAATCAATTCTTATACTTCTTATACCGTAAGGTTTAGATATCGCTAATACGTATAATATGTATCAAAGTTTGATGTGAATCAAACAATAAGTTACTAAATCTTGTACAAATTACATGAATTCTAAAAGACCTAAAAAGTAAACGAAAATTTATGAGGATAAGAAAACTATATGCTACCAAAAATGATATTTGTAGAAAGCTTTCGAATAGGCATTTTGGTTCATTTGTTCAGAAAGTTGCAGGCAAATTTGCCTGTAAAACGGTGTAAGGGATAATGTATTAAAATATTTTTAAATAAAAATCGTAATTTTTTAAAATGGAATGTTTAAAATCATATTTTAAAACATTTGTCATCTCTAGATTGGGACTAAGCTATAATTAAATCCTGTAAGAAATTTAGGTATTGGTTGGATTGAATCAATTGCATATAGACAAATACGAGTATTTGTTTGTCAATAATATAAATTAAAAATAGCGACATGTTTTTAGTCATGTAGTTATGACATAATAAAATTATGGAGATACTACAGTATTTCCACACTCTTGGGTCGCACGTATATTTTTAAATCATATTATTCTATTGCTGTCATCCTCATACGTACGTACGTACGTACGTACATGCATGCATAATTTGTCAAATACAAGGGTTACAAGGGTGTAGTACGTACGTACGTACGTACCAGTTCTCTAAAATCATTATTTTAATACATGAATAAGAACTGGCTTCGCTGATAATAAACCTATGAGCTTAAATCTCACTAGGTATATCATCGAATATTCATTGAATTTTAATTGGTGAATAATGATATATCAACGTTCGATTTAATGAAATTGTATATGAATATTTATTGAATATCCGGATAATTATTCAACGGACCGGGCCTCTTATGTAGTAAAATTAACTAAATTAACCAAAATTTTTACCAAATTTGGTTTTTTAATTACGTGGAATTATTTTTTTTTAACAAACGGAGAAATTTTGATTACTAGCTAACGTGCCATTGGTTAAATAAGTTTGTTACTTTTATGATGCGAAAAAACAGTCTTAATAATTTAAGTACGTACGTACGTACCAGTGAAATGTTACACCTTCGAAAAAAATAAACTGTATAAATTCAATTGATCCATTAAGTCTATAAGTAGGTTATTACTGCATTAAAGGTGCAGGATTTAAATCAAGGTTGTTATATCAATATCAATATCTGATATATAATAAGTTACGGTTACGTGGATGCGTACGTACGTATACGTAATGATAAGAAGTCTGCATCTCTGATTGATTCAAATGTTCACATTTGCTGATAAGTCTTATCTGATAAACTTTTATCTAAATGCGTTCAAAGATAGTCTTATCAAATTATAGTTATCTTTTGATGAATGTTATCAATTAATATATGATAAACATAACGGGTGGGGTCACAAAGCACGTACATATGTATGTATGTACTTACGTACAATGATGTTTGTTGATCCTATAATGATTACTTTATAATTAATAATAAACTTTTCTTGAAATATCGCTTTTCTAATACCAGATCTCTCTACGACATCTTAATAGTCAAATGGATGCCAAGATAATTTTTACAGTAACAAGTGTAGTAATAAGTTTTGTCGGGAGTTGTTTTATTTTATACTTTACGGTAGTAAAACTTACTTATTTAAGAGCTGCTTGGTAAGTTTGAATCACGTGAGTTATATAACCCTCACGTCTTTATCTCACGTAATTCCTTTCTTTTACGTAATTAACAGCCTAATATCAAGCTTAATGACCTTAGCCCTCTGTATAATGAACTTGGCACGGGTATTACTTTCCACCATATCAAGCACTTATTTTTGGTGCTTTTACGAAATATCTTCCGCTCTTTACTCGACAATAATATGGGCTTCGCTTTTGATCACGGGTCGTAGGTTTTATCAAGATTCAAATTGGAATATTTTAAGTAAAATAACCATAATTTCGATAATTATCTTGAATATTATACATTGGACAACTACTACTCTTACTTTATCATCAACTCAAGAACATCCTGATGTGAAGGTCTTTATATTTCAAGCCATATTTTGGTTGATTAGTGGAGTGTGTTCCTTTCTTTATGCCTTTAAACCAGTCTTAAAAACACTTTCTGATAATATAAAAGTAAAATTTGATGATATAAAGGTTAACAATACAAATGGTAATGTTGATAATGTTGATAATAATGATATAATTGTCAATATTTTTAACAATAATGATGATAACAAAACCAATGAGAACATTTATATCAAAAACAATATTGAAAACACTACTGAAAATAATAATGATAACAAAACCAATGAGAACATTTATATCAAAAACAATATTGAAAACAATACTGAAAATAATAATGAAAACAATAGTGAAAACATAAGCAATAACAATGATAGTTTAAATAATAATTCAACAAATGGTATGATAGAAAATTCCATCACAGAAATAACTATTGCTAATTCAAATTCTGAAAGTATAAATACAGCCACTTTCAAAGTTTATCCTGTAACTTTAAAAAATGCAACCGTAGGTACTTGGTATATGTTAACGACAGGTTCAATAATGCTTTGTTATTTCTTTTTTTATATCATAGAATTTTCTCTGAATCCTTCCATCCCTTTTGATCCTATTAGTAATTCTATCGATTTTATATTAAGAACTTTTCTTGTACTTATTTATGGTGTTCCTCCGTCAAAATTAATTCTAGATTTTTTATCAAAAAAAGTTTTAAAATCGAGATTCATTTCAATTTCTATTAGAGTCATGGATGACAATTTACATATATAACGAAAATATATTGAATTTAATTAATAATTAAAATATGTTGAAATTAATAATTAAAATTAATAATTAAAATTATTAGGTAGCCGGGTAAATGTCGAGTAGAGTTAAATTCACATGGCCTAAAATAGTAGGTTGTAAAATAAATCAAACAATCATGTAACATGTCCTTGACATATCTAATAAAGTACACCGGCTTTCCTAACAAGTTTAAAAAAAATAATAATTAAAATTAATCATTAAAATTAAGGATTTTTAAATAACTTTGTTAAAGAAAACACGTCATACGCGTTATAATGATTCATCATTACAGCGCTAACACAAAATTCGTTATTTATTGCCACAAAAACGGATTTATTATGTGATTTGCAATAAACTAGTATGTATATAGTTAACAATAATGAATGACGCAATTTATATCTCTGGTTACGCGTACTTTCCTGGGTTGTTATTAGTAATTTCTCAGACAGTCAAGTTTATAATGTTAAATAGTGAATTTGCTGGAAAATTATTTGTATAATTCTCTGGGTATAACTTTTACTAACGGTTGCAAATTACTTTCTAAAAAAATGAATAAGAAGTCACGTGCAGGGATTATATCCTAATGATTACTAGCCTAATCGTTTAATAGTTTATCATGTTAACCATTTAGTTTTAAATAGTTAAATGTTCTCAATCTTTAGTGATTATGGCCTAAAGCTAAAAATAGATAAAGAAAAATAAAGGTCTCTCCCACTGTAACGATAGTTATAGAATGAGTGCGAATATAGAAACGTGATCAATCAATCAAAGCAAAAAAAATTCATGCGAGTAAATTTTAAATAAAATTCTTGGAATGAGTGGTGTTGGATAATATTTTAGAAAGTGGATGGATAGTAATAGATATTAGGTAATATATGTCACTGTTCTCGAGGTTTTAGATTACAGTAAAACCTCCATAAGTGCACTCTCTATAAGTGCACGTCCTCTCTAAATGCACACTTAAGTTCAGGTCTAAGTATATACATGACTTCCATAAATGCAGTTTTTTTTCTTATTGTTATCTAAGTGCACACAGTTAAAGTTTGGTTTCAAGAGCGTGCACTTACGGAGGGTTTTACTGTATTTGGCACTGAGAGTATAGACGTCCTTTCAATAATTTTTTATTGATAACTTTTATTGAGAATAATTTTTATTAGGATAATTTTTATAATTTTCATTAAAAGTAATTTTCATTAAAAATAATTTTCATTAAAAATAATTTTCATTAAGAATAATTTTCATTAAGAATTTTCATTAAGAATAATTTCCATTAAGAATAATTTTCATTAAGGATAGTTTCGTTAACATTTTTATTAAAGATTTGTAATAATAGTATCTTGGGTCGTCGGGTATTAGTGGATTGGTCCCAGGCAGTGATAACGGAAATACATGACTGATACTGATCGGCCGCTTACCCGCTTACGCGGATCAGTATCAGTCATGTATTTCCGTTATCACTGCCTGGGACCAATTCACTATTACACAGTGACCCAATATATTTAATAGTTATCAGATAGAATGTAGATGATATTGGGTCAGCATCATTTACATTTGTTAGCTCCGATCATGCCACGAAGCGGCATGATCGGAGTTAATCAAATGGCCACTAAATGATACTGACCCTGATAATATATTATCCGGGAGTGGTCATTGATCATGTTACTCACATTAATTATGTAAATTATTGTTATTTCATATAAAGATTAGTTTATTGATTATGTGGTTTCTTTGGGTTTTTTCTTTCCCCCTTTTTTTTTTCTTTCTTTTTTTTTTTACTCGAAATTTTTTTGACATGGATTAAAACAATCGTTAAGAACCTAATCATTAAAAAAACAAAAAAAAAGATATATAACCAAAAAAGGAAATATTAAGATTCCGAATCAGTCCGTACGTGGAATAAACATTGATATACCGTGATATAGTACAGGTTTTGCATACCAATTTCGAACACCTGAGCAACCAATTCAAACATCTGAGCAATCAAATCCGAACATCTGAGCAATCAAATTCGAACATAGTATCAATCAAATTCAAACATAGAAACAATCAAATTTGAACATTTAACCAATCAAATTCAGACATTTTTAGCCATCAAATTTGGACATCTTAACAATCAAATTTGAACAGAAATATCTCGTGATCTAGTAGTCTAAATTACATAATTTTGATACCATTTAACTTATCTTGACAAGAGAAATTGAATGGTACCAAAATTATATGATTTGGACCACTATATTATGAGATATTGCTGTTCAAATTTGATTGCTAAGATGTCCAAATTTGATTGCTAGAATGTCTAAATTTGATTGGTTGAATGTTCAAATTTGATTGCTACTATATTTGAATTTGATTGTTACTATGTTTAAATTTGATTGCTACTATGTTTAAATTTGATTGTTACTATGTTTGAATTTGATTGCTCAGATGTTCGAATTTGGTTGCTCAGGTGTTCGAAATTGGTATGCAAAACCTGTATTAATATGGGCAACATGATCAATAGTTGTCGCAGATCATAATTTAAAATGAAATCTACATTTTCTATTCAACCTTCTAACCTTTTAAAACCCACTTATACTTGTTTAATATATTTTACTTTAATCCTAACTCCTAATTCTAACACCTAACCCTAAAAAATACACACCAAAAAAATTTATTTTTTGAGATTTTATATAATTATTTCATTTTAATCTGAATTTCATTTTAATCTGCCACAATATATGTATATATATATATATGGTGTACAAATAGCAATCGTTTTTACTAAATATGAAAATTGATTTATATTATAGTAATTAATTCTTTAGAATCGATTTAAATATTAAAACAGCTGGTAGCGGGATCATAAAATAGTTAATAATAAATGTTTGAATTAATTCTGATATAAATAGTCTTATAGACATGTAGTCTAGGAATCTCCTATGATCCCAAAGGCTTTATAAAGTAGTTGTTTACCAAATCAAAAAGTAAACGAAGATTGGTATAATTTTAGCCCCATAGATTAGTATAGAATAGCAATAAACTGAAATAGAAGTATCAAGAATGTTCTAATTATACAAAAAGAGTAAGATCTACATTATCTAAATTTGATAATATCTGAGACTGTAATATATATAGTATAGTTTTTTAAATTTTCCAATTTCTGAAAAAGACTAATAATATATGTATTAAATTTAGTAGTTTTTATAATCCTTATTTGCTGCAATAACTAATATTAAATCTGATAGTTTTTTAAAATTTTTATTTATTAGCAAAAACTAATATATTATAAAGGATATTGCTAATTTTAACTGGGGGGGAAATCACCGGTATGTAATTAGCCAATAAAATTGTAGGATCAGGTGTAATGTATAAATTAATTTTGTACGACAAAAACAAAGAATTTTTTAAAAAATCACGAATATCTCAAAAATTCGCTTATGAAATCCCCTCTTGGGTTCTAACAAAAAAAATTCCTTGCTAAATTTTGCGTATAACCTATGCCCTGCCCTAACCTTAATCATAGACCGCGACCCTTACCTTAAACTAAAAGAGATAAATTTTTTTTTTAATTTGATACTGATCTACGTGTTACACATACCGGTGATTTTCCCTCCGGTTAATCGTAGTTATTTTCTATTATAAAAATTAAATAGTTTTTTTAAAATTCCTATTTGCTATGAGAAGACTAATATTATATTGGATAGTTTTTAAATACTTATATGAAGACTAAAACTAGGTTGAGTAGTTTTTTAATATTCTTATTTACTAAATGAAGACTAATATTAGTTAAATATTTTAAAATTCTTATTTGTTAGGTGAAAACTAATATTATATCTGGTGGTTTTATAAAATATTATTTGTTTTTTTTTTTTTTTAGTTTTATAACTAGCTTCTTTGGGACTATGGTTTTTATTCAAATTTATAGATAAGGGCTCACTTATAAAACCCTAGTACATTTACATACAAATACAGCTTGTATCATCAGTATATCCCTACCACAATTACCTGTCATAAGAAGTCTCAGATGCTTTTCATAATATCTTTTAGACTAATTTATTCTTGAGGTGTCATTAGCTAGAGCTTTTCATACCTATAATCTGGCTAACCTAGACTTTCAATAACTTATGCCAAGTTTGAGAACAAGCACTTGTAAGCCAAAGCCGCTACCATTATCTACTTCTGCTCTTGCAGAGTTTACCCAAACTCTAGCATACACTTTACAGATTATCACCGGTACCTAAGTTCTATCAGTAATCTAAACTCCCAATCCAGATAATCTGGAGGGGCTGTGACCTGCCTCTGGTTTCCACGGTTAAATCCTTTTCTTCTGGTTACTCATCCAGCAGCCTGGTTGGTATAGTGTCTTGCCAAACACCAGTCCTTATCCAGACTACTGAAATCGGTGTCCAGATCTCTTAAATAGCTTTTTATGTAGTACTATTGAAAATCTGTGCTACCTCTCTGCTCAGAACTTGCCAAGTGGGCTTCTGTATACCCCAATACCTAGATTTACATAGCCATTTTACTTGGGTTTTGTGTAACTCATGCGTTATACTACAGTTCTACAGCTTCCCAATAACCCCTGATACAACCAGGTTTACAAATCCAATAATTCATCAGTTTACACACAGTTTGCCATAACATATTCTGTAAAATTTGAATTTCGTCACTAGTGGGATTTGAACTCTTGTCCTGCTACTTGGAGGTGCAACAACTTGACCACTTTACTAAGTTGCCACACCTTTTGTAAAATATTATTTGTTTGTGAAGGCTAAATATTAAGTGTAATAGTTTTTTACAGTTCTTATTTGCTAGTTGGATATAATATTAGATCGGGTAGCTTTTTAAAATTCTTATTTGTTAGATAAGACTAATAATAATTCGAATGTGAACTATTAATTTTTTTGTAATTTAAAAAATGTTATTTATTTCTAAATAACAAATTCATTTACCTTTCACTCTTTATTTATAGTTTCGAAGTGTTTTAGTTTTTACAACAAACAAATAATATTTAACTGTTGGGCTTCCAGATCATTGACCATAAGGCTGTTGTTGACTGTAAAACTTTTGTTTGATATTTTAGAATGAAAACTAAGCTCAAATGTGTCAGAAGTTTTACAAACAAGGAGAAAGAAAAGGTAATTATAAAATAAAAATAGCTTAAATAATCAGATAGTTTGTTTAAGTAACACACAGGTTGTTACATCAGACCCGTATAATAAAATGGATATCTGGGTGTAACTAGCATAGTGGGCTTTATTAAGATTAGCTAATTTTTAAAGATCATCTTATCATAATAAGTCTTATTAAAGTAACGATTTTCTGTCACAAGATTGAATTCCGAGCTACGAATATAAATTCCTAGGGGTAAGACAAAAAAAATTAGAAAGTTCGCGTCTTATTTTATAAACTGTCAAAGTAATCCATGAAGTAATTTGGAAGTTAGATAAGAGGCATGTTTGAACATTCAAGTTCAACTTATAAGTACAATAAATCAATTAAACCCGGAAATTTAAGCTGTCTTTTAAGTATTTTGTGAAAACTTATTCTTCGTAATCCCAACTAATAAGAACCTGATTATAATATATAGGCTAAGAATATGAAGTTGAGAGCTATAAGTTTATAGATATCGTGAGGAGTTCGAGCGAAGTAGTGGTATCATAATTGTTATAACGATTATTAAATAAAATTAGAGATCAGTTTGATATTGGAGCGAACATTAAAAGTTATTTTTGATTATTGTTTATTAGCTATTAGTGTTTTAGAATAGGTACAAGCATTTATTTTCTTGTACTTATCATTTTTGGTTTGTTTTTGATTGTTTTTGGTTCGTTTTTTTTTCATTTTTGATTTGTAATACATTAGGACCGTGTTAGACTATTTTTTAATAAAATTTTGGTTTGTGTGATAAGATTGTAGTTTTATATCAATATTTCATAGTAAAGACTTTTGCTGGTATTAATTTTGATATAGATGTAGTTATTTTTATATATATTAGTTCTTTTGTTCGTGACAGTTTAGTTAAATTTTAGAACTTTGATTAATTTCGATTAACCAATAAAATTTTTACTATATCACGGGATGATCTACAAGAACTGGCCAATTACAATGAAAGCCTGCTATGCTGGTATAACTAATTACACACGAGTTTATATCCAAGTAGCTTGAATATAAACTCGTATATAATTAGTTATCCTATAACATATCTGATAGTTAAAATCTTTACGTAGTAAATTCTGTTCCAAAATATGAAAATACCCTTAACATCAGCACTATTTAAGAACGCTTCAGAAAGAGTTGACTGTATTTAACTAATCTATTTAATCTTATTAAATTAGTTACAGTTTGGCTTCAAGACACTTCGGAGCTATCTATTATCAATTTTATATAAAAGAAATCTTATATAGGCAGGAAGGTCAGTAGAAGATAAGAGACTATAAACTAAGACATTATTATCCAATTGAATACTGTAACGAATTAAAAGCTTTATTTTTTATTTTTATGTATCATTGTAAATAAATCACTTATTTTCTCAGTGAAATATCTGCATGTATATAGTTTATTAATAATTCCCCATCCATTCTGGTAACAATGCCCAATTTTGGCAAATTTATTAATCATAAGGGCTAATTTTTTAGTGATCTAAATAGTAGAACTGATTACTTATAATTCTGGTCAAATTTGCAGATCAATTGGCCAGATTCAAAATTAAATCATTTTGAACTTGGCTAAACGATCGGCAAATTTGACCAGAGTTATAAGTAATCGGTTCTACTATTTAGATCACTAAAAAAATTAGCCCTAATGTTTTCTTTTGAATATTTCATAACTTATACTAAAATGGTAATGATGGGAGGTTTATTGACTTAGCTGCATAGAAATCAGATGAGTCATGTAAATACTGAAAAAAATTGTATATACGTGAGTACACAAAGACTGTGCCTTGAGATCTTTTAGTGTGTACATTATTTTTACGGTGTATACACCCAAATTTTCACGTCTACGTTATATTTTCGGTGTAAACGTTACAATTGCGGTCTTTACGTTCCTAAAAATTAAAATGTATTTAAAAGACCTACAATTCCAAGAAGTAGAGATTAGAATTTTTCAGTTCTATTTTATGATTAATAAAGAATACCATTCTATCTTTAAATAATTGTTCCGTTCTCGCTTGAATAAAATATTTACTTATCTGAATATTCCCTCGTGTATTGTCTCTGAATTCGACTTGTAACTTTAATAAACCTATTCAAGACTCAATTCGAAGAACTGAATTGACTTGTAACTTCGACTTGGATTATTAAGACTTGGATTCTGAATTATTTATCGTTATACACATAGTAACTTGCGGGAATTGTGATAAGGACCGGTTATTTGACTTTGATAATTTATCACGTGAACTAATCCCCGGTATTACTTGATCGTCGTCCGCTTTTGTCCTATTGTCACCCTTGAAACCATCACCCTTAATTAAATATCCTTAAACTATTATCACTGTTCCTGATATCACCCCTTGATCACCATTGTTAATAGCATCTAGTTGTATCGATCCCCATAATCATTATTATTAAAGCATTCGATTAGAGTGTCCAGAATTCTGCGGTGCATAATTCTGCTCGCTCTAAAAATATTTTTTTGTATTGTATTTGGTTTTAA
>CAJVPZ010000325.1:0-20755 GCA_910592135.1 Racocetra fulgida | reverse complement strand
CGGCTAGCCGGCTATGAGCGGCTAGCCGATAATAGCCAGCCGATAGCCAGCCGTAGCCAGCCGTTCCCATCCCTAATCAGGATATTATTATTACAAATAAATTCTACATAGAAATTCACGTATCTATATAAAAATATATTAAGTATGTTATACCGAATATATGTGAAACAATATACAAATAAGTTCTATACATATTGATACATGTCGACCGGGGTAAAATCGCCACCCGACAAACATGTAGAACACCAAAAATTCATGTAACATGAACACAAAATGATAAACTCAATAAACGTAATATTTATTACAGTCAGAAAGTATTATAATTACAGAATTACGGTTTTCTAAGCATTTGGAATGTTCCATTGTCTTTTAAAATAATTATAATCCTCCTTCAATTTATGCAATGGCTCAAAGTTTTTATTAATATTATCGAGCCATTTGTTACTATTTGGTTCATTATATTTTTTTCCAATAATTTTCTGGATTCAGAGTTATAAAAACCATTAAAAATTAAGTCTACAAGGTTTCTGGTGCAATTACATTTTCTTGTTTAATTTTTATAATTTTATTTAGATTTTCATTCTTTTTTTTTCGTTTATTATTAGTGGAAATTGGGTTACGGCAATCGATGTATATTTTTAGAATATTTTTGTTTATTGAATTTTATGCCTTTAAAAGAATCACTTAGTTTGTCAAATTGCAATGATCGATTTTCATTTTGAAGAATCGAAGAAAATAAGTCACTTTAATATTTTATAAATAATATTACGTATCATGAGATGAATTTTGGTGGCACAGTTACTAATTATGTCAATGCAGGACAGATATTATGTTAATGCTGCCAGATGATATGGTAATGCCGGTCAGATAATTTTATTTTGGGATCATATTAAAAATCCCGCGCGTGCCCATCTCTAATGCTGATGGAATATATAAATGCTGGGCGTTGTTATAAAATGGAATTGGAACTGAAAAGAATGAACATGAAGCATTCAAATATTATCAAAAATCTGCAGATATGGCACATGCTGATGGAATATATAATCTTGGACGTTGTTATCAAAATGGAATTGGACTGAAAAGAATGAACATGAAGCATTCAAGTATTATTAAAAATCAGCAGATATGGGACATGCTGATGGAATAAACCAAGTAGGATGTTGTTATGTAAAAGGAATTGGAGTTAAAAAAGATGAATACGAGGCATTCATTTATTATCAAAAATATGAAGATAACGGAAATTCAATTGGAACATATAATCTTGGGCGTTGCTATGAAAATGGAATAGAAGTTGAAAAAGATATAAAGAAAGCATTCAAATGTTATCAAAAATCAACAGACATGGAACAAGCCGATGGAACATACAACCTATACAACCTTGACGTTGTTATGAGATTGGAATAGGAGCTGAAAAAGATATAAAGAGGGCATTCCAATATTATCAAAAATCTGCAGATATGGGACATACGGATGGAACATATTATCTTGGACGTTTCTGTGAATGTGGAATAGGAGTTGAAAAAGATATAAAGCATTCAAATATTATCAAAAATCTGCAGATATGGGACATGTAGATGGAATATATAATCTTGGACGTTGTTATGAAAGTTGAACAAAATAAACATAAAGCATTCGAATATTATCAAAAATCTGCTGATATGAGTAATGCCGATGGAATATATAATGTTGATCGTTTTTATTGTATTGGAATTGGAGTTAAAAAGGATAGAAGTAGGTCATTTATTTTTTATAAAAAATCTGCTGATATGGGTAATATCTCTGGAATAAATAAAGTTGGTTATTGTTATCAAAATGGGATTGGGGTAGAAAAAGATACAAATATAGCATTTAACTGGCACATGAAATCTGCAAAGATTGGCGATGCCACGAATTGGAGTAACTTAAAATTTACCACTAGCTAATTATTGGTAAGTGACGACTAAATAAATGTATGATATGTTTATATTTGACGTAAATTTATTATTCTATATAAAAAGGGGACGAAATAAATATGGGTTAAATAATTTTGATGATAATTTAAGAGATATTAAACGATGGAAATCATAAACTATTGTCGATTCCATACAATGAATTCAAGAATACCAAAGTAATTGGCAAAGGTGGATTTTCAACAGTATATAGTGCTGAGTGGTCCCGCGGCGATTTCACAAAATTGAAAGTCGCCCTTAAATCATTACATAAAACGAATGATGAATTTATAAATGAGGTAATTTTATTATTATTAACGTTAACTATATTATTTAATTAGTTAAAAGCATGTGACTAATTTATTTGATTAGTTTAAAACATATAGTAAAATTGGACACGAAAATCCTTCATTTTTAAAATGCCATGGAATAACACAACAACTGGACTCCAAAGAATATATCCTTGTCTTAAAATATGCATCAAAAGGTTCTTTACGAGATAATGTTCAAGATGTATCTCAATTGAAATGAGATCATAAATTAGAGCTATTAAATGATGTTATTTCTAATCTTGAAGCAATCCATTTCCAAGGTTATATCATCGGGATCTGCACAGTGGAAGATAGCGTGTATATCTCTGATCTGAACAAAAGAAAGACGGGATTTGTGGAATTCTACCATATATTGCCCCAGAAGTTCTGATGTCAATCATATACTACAAAATCATATATCTAATCGTTTGGAACAATAATGTGGGAATTTTATGTGGTGTCAGTGTCTTATTATCATAAACTTAGTAAACAACAACTTCAATTAAAAATATGCTGTAATTACTTACGACCACCCATTAACAAAGAAGCTTGAAATGTTATATAAATCTGATGAAAGAATGTTGAGATAAAGAACCCGAAAAACGACCATCATCCAAAAAACTTCGTGAAATTTTATGAAATGGCAAAATGACAAAACCATTTTATCAGAATTGAATAAATCAAGAGTAAACCTTGAAAATATCGAAAAATCATATGCATGCATGTTTAGTGGTGGAAGCAAGTTTATTCCCTTTACTAAATCAATTTCGAGTATGGGCAGTGGATTACAAAATTTGAAAATCGATGACATTATTCCTGACAGTAATTAAATTTATGGTTTTTTTATAATAGTATATATTTTTCATTCGATGTTATGTTATATTAAATCGTGTATGGGATTTTTTATATTTGCAGTAAAAACGCATTTAGTTATTAGCATTAACATGAATTCAAATAATTACTAAATTTTTAAGTGATCCATCATCTGTTCATTAGACGATAAATAGTTACAAAATTTTAAAGCAAGTGCATTATTTAGTTCAGTTTGAATTGTTTATTTAAATACTAGATAATTCTTCATATTCATCTCATAATAAATTGACTCCCAACTGCTTAAAATCATTAATATTGAAATTGGCTAATACTGAAATACAGTACATGTTTTTACTTTTAAATTTATACTTTTTTATTCTGAGTTGAGGAAAGAGAGGATGAATTCGGAACTTATTGAATTAGGCCTAGGTCGTAGCTTTATAGTTGTTCTCATAAGTTGAGATAAATCTGCTTGTTTCTCACAAACTCGTAGGTTTTCATCCTACCATCTAATTCTCTAAAAATTATATTGTAGATCGCAGTCTCAGAGAATAAGTACAAAATCGAAGAGAATTTAAAAGACGGGTAAACTTTAGTTTGTCCTAGTATGTATGAGTACAGCCGTAATCCAAGAGCTTTCAATCTGATTAGAACTTGACCCATTCGGAGTGCTATAGCAGAAATTGTTATTTAGGGCTAACTTTGTAAATAATTTATTCGCAATGTAAATAATATAATCCTTTTGTAATTTGACAGACAGGCTCTAATATTTGATGCCAATTCAATAATTATTATTTGTCTTTTAAGGAATCTTCGTAAATTTTTCTTTTAAGGAATCTTCGTAAATTTACATTATTTACATATTTCATCATAAGGAAATTATTGATTATTGATAGTATCTATGTATAATGATGGGGTTACGAGTTAACTTTCCGGAATTAATTTCACTGAAATACCATTTCACCGAAGATATAATACTGACAATCCATTTACTAACAAGACGTAATTTCGATAACTCATTTTGTATAATTTAATTTATAATAAATTTTCTCGATAATTAATTTACCTGCAATTTGCAGGTAAATAAATTATCGAGAAAATTTATTATACTGTACGTAAATTAGTTCAGGTGAGACCGTCCCAAATTAAGGGGTCGTCTAAAGCCGTGTGCAGTCACGTGATGTAAAGCCAATGAAATTGTTTGTTTTGATCGACACGACGAGGAAAAATGGCAAAAACACGAGGAAAGAGTGTCTAAACCTACCCTGGGGCATTAAAAAAAAATGTCGGGAAGGCAATTTTACTATAAGACCTACTCTCACCATAACCCTATATTAACCCCTACCTTAACTCTAATTAAAAAATCAAAAACATATGATCGCACACGGAATGGTAACTCCATAATTACGACGTTCATACATTTGCAACATAGAGAACCTATGGTACGAGTCCAATGTTGTTCAAATAAGATTGTCATATACAAATAAACTATTACAATTATAATTTAAATCTTTCGATTTAATTTGTAATAAAATAAACTATTAAAAAGATATTAAATTATGACTGCGTAGATTTTATCAACAATTACGTATAAAAAGTATAAATAAGAAAATATCTGATATACCTTGGATTAACATTTTGAGTCTGAGGCTAGATTCATTTGAAGTTATTCATAGTATGTTGTGTTGCTCTAAAGTGGAGCAAAACTTAAAATAGTGGCATACTTGTATAAAATTCTGATTCATATTTGTTTTTTCAACAATATTTAAGAAGTAAAATGAAGAGAATTTATAATAATCTGTTTCATCGTAGAAAATCTACTCATAAATTACAAACTAAATTAGAGGTTTATAACCTTGGATACAATTATCAATATGGAATTGGAGTGGAAAGGGACGAACATAAGGCATTCATTTATTATCAAGAATCTGCAGAGATGGGAGATGCTAATGGAATGTTACAAGTTGGAAATTGTTATGAAAATGGATTGGGAGTTGAGGAAGATAAACATAAAGCATTCATTTGCTATCTACTATCTGCAGAGATGGGTGATGCAAGTGGAACATTTAATGTTGGATATTGTTATCAAAATGGAATTGGAGTTGAGAAAGATGAACTTATAGCATTTATTTACTATCAAGAATCTGCAGAGATGGGGCACACTAATGGAATGTATAGTGTTGGATGTTGTTATGATGGAGGAATTGGAGTTGAAAAGAATGAACATAAGGCATTCATTTATTATCTACAATCAGCAAAGAAAGGACATGTTGGTGGAATATTTAATACTGGATATTGTTATCAAAATGGAATTGGAGTTGATAAGGATGAGCATAAGGCATTTTTTTACTATCGACAATCAGCAGGAAGGGGGCACAATAGTGGGATATTTAGTGTTGGATCTTGCTACCTTCATGGAATTGGAGTTGAAAAGAATGAAAGTATCGCATTTATTTATTATCGTAAATCTGCAAAGATGGGACACGCTAACGGTGCATTTAATGTTGGATATTGCTATCGAAATGGAATTGGAGTTGAAAAGGATGAGCATAAGGCATTCACTTATTATCTACAATCAGCAGAAATGGGGCACGCTGATGGAACATATAATGTTGGATATTGTTATCGAAATGGAATTGGAGTTAAGAAGAATAAACATAAGGCATTCATATATTATCTACAATCAGCAGAAATTGGGCACACTAGTGGGACATATAATGTTGGACATTGTTACCTACATGGAGTTGGAGTTGAAAAAAATGAACATAAGGCATTCATTTATTATCTACAATCAGCAGAGATGGGGGATGCTACTGGAATGTCCGAAGTTGGATATTGTTATCGAAATGGAATTGGAGTACAAAGAGATTTGCAGAAAGCCAACCATTGGTATCAAATGTAAATAATTTTTTATTTAAAGCTCTATACATATATATTCTAACATTATAAATTACCCTTTTTTGGTAATTATTAGGGAAAAAAATAAGATGTTGGGTAACTAAAATAAATGTTATTTAATTTACTTTTAAGATTTTAAACCATAATTAATAATATTTTATAGCCACGGAAGGATTAAAACAAGAAGAATCTGATGTTGATAATTGTATTAAGAAATTATTTGATGAAGAGGAATATCCTTTGTCATGGATTTCGTATAAAGAATTTACGAATATTAAAAAAATAGGGAAAGGCGGATTTGCAACAGTATATTATGCAAAGTGGTTAGATAAAAGACAAAATGCGTTGAGAAATGTTGCACTTAAATTACTCCACGGATCGAACGCTTATAATGAAGGATTTATCAAAGAGGTATGTTTATTTTCTATATTAATTATTCCTTATAATTTATGTATTTCTATTAAGTATTTTGTTCAATATAAAGCTAAAAATGTATTGTGACATTTGTTCTAAACAACCGTCATTTTTACAATGCTACGGAATATCAAAAAATGATTCTTCTGGAGATTATATTCTTGTCTTAAAATACGCAGCGATGGGTTCCCTGCGTCAAAATCTTCATGATGTAGCACGAATGGAGTGGAAAAATAAATTAACTTTATTGAACTGTATTGCCTCTGACCTTCAAATAATTCATTCACAAAAACTTATTCATAGAGATTTACATAGTGGTAATATTTTGCAAGATAATTTGCATATCGCTTATATTGCAGACTTGGGACTTTCAATATCAACAAATATAGCATTAATTACAGAAAAAAGGCGTGGAGTTTATGGAATTCTACCATACATAGCCCCAGAATCATTAGATAGAGGACAATATACAACAGCATCAGATATTTATTCTTTTGGAATAATTATGTGGAAATTTTATATGGAAAATCTGTATCTTATAATCAAGATTTTGGAACACAACTTCAAGTGGAAATATGCCATAATAATTTACGGCCAATAGTCATTGAGAACACCCCACAATGTTACGTAAAACTTATGAAGAAATGTTGGGAAAGGGAGCCAATAAATCGCCCATCAGCGACGAAACTTCGTGAAACTCTTACAGAATGGCAAAATAATGAAACCATTTTGTCTGAATTAACTAAATCTGATGAAATATTAAAAAATATTAAAAGTACACTTATACAATCATATTCTGTTGACTATTATAAAAGCAACTTTATTAATTATACTACTTTACTTTATCAAGGTATCTATCTATATTATTCCTATTTAAAAAATAGTATAAATTCTTTATTATTAATTATAATTTTTAACAGATAGCGGCTTGAATAAATTGAATCTTCAGAGTCATAGGATATCATAGGCAGAACAATACGCACACGAATATCTGAACAAAATTTTGATTAGCCGATCAAAAAATAAAAAATATGCATAAATATTAATTAAAATGCAGTTCTTTAGATCTTTAATAGTTTGTATTTTTCTGATTAATTAATAAAATAATAACCAGTATCAACTATAAACTATATTATGAATTTTTGATAAATTGTCTAGTTGAACCCGATTTAGGATTAGCATTGATCAGAGATAGAAAGGAAATAACAGAATTGTTATTATTTGTTATACTAGGAAACAGGAATTGTTGTGGCATTGTGCCTTCACATTTTATTATTTCATTTTATTATTTTTTTTGCTGTAATTTGCTCGTATTTATATTGTAACCGTCGATGGGAGAGTTAATAGAATTATGTAGATAAAAGGCCAATTTAACTCCAACGGTGTACGGGGAGATAAAGATAAACTTGGAGAAACGAAGGGAGTCTTTTATATTTGTTAAAGGGCTAATTGGGCGGGACACTTGTAGATCAAGGAACCCAGTGATTATCACATCACGTGAATTTATACAATGACGTCATTTGTTTACCTGCATTAACAAATTGGCCTAAACTATACTATCACCTAACCCTAATACTAGCCCTAACTTAGGCCGAATGATTAATCATGTGATGTGATAATCACGAATATATCACTGGGTTCCTTGATCTACAATCTTCCCGTAATAACGAGCAATCGAATTTCAGGATCAGGCGTAACGTGAAAATCGAGACGAAGCAAAAAAACAAGAATAGCTCTAAATTTTAATTAGGAAACCGCCTTCTGTGGTCTAATGAAATTGTTCCTTGTAAAATTTTACTTGTAGATGTCACACTATCCTAGTCCTAACCTTAACTTTAACGTGGTTTTCTTAACTTTAATTTTGCGCGTAACTTTTTACTTAGAAAACAAAAAACTTTTGTTTTGACTATCACGTTACACCTGATCCTGAAATTCGATTGCTCGTTATTACAAGGGGTGGAAAAAATTTTGTGGGACAGCTACCTAAAATTACCAGACAAGGGAAATTCAGGTAAGTAGATATATTTATTATTTATTGGTCATTAAGAGTGAATGACCCGTTCTTTATTTAATTCAGAGTGCTTATATACATTTTTAACTTATAAGGTGTTTTCGCTCTAATCTAAGCGAATTCGCTCTAATCTGAACGTATTCGCGATTTTTTGGGTGTATACACCTAGATCTGGGTGTATACGCTCAAGGCGCAGGGACCAACAGATTGGTGTAATCGCGTATTCGCGATAATTTGGGTGTATACGCGATTTCACATGTATAAGTTATGCAATGTTCAAAAGAATTTACCAAAATTGGGCATTGTTACCAGAATGGATGGGGAATTACTAATAAACTATGTACATGTAGGTAATCTACCGAGAAAATAAAGAGTTTATTTACAATAATATAAAAAAATAAAATTTTAAAATTCGTTACAATATGATTATCGCACTTTTTCAAATTACTGTACTGTGGCATTTACCCAACTTTTCGATAGTCTGCACTATATACGCAAAATTTATTTTGTATAATAACATTGATTAGGAAGTGGATATGTTCTCTCTTTAATAATTTCATAATAAAATGTTCTATTTTTATCAAAAAGTTTAATAAATGGATTTTGAGGACAATTACTTTCTTCCTTTATAATTAATGTGTAAAATTTATTAAACACAAATTAACTTTAACAATTATATTTAATTGGTAGTCCGCAGTTAAAGGGAACAAATTTCATAGTAAAAATCTGCGGGCATTTATTAGTTACGTACCAGTAAGTGGAATGCCATGTGCTCCGTTTCATAAGAAAAAACCCTATAGTAAACGACTGAAAAATACTCATATCTCATTATCTATCCAACCGATTTTAATGATTTTACTATTATGTATTAGAATCAGAAAAATTAGCTTTACAACTTGTATTATAAGCTAAAAAAAAGGGTTACTTAATAAAAAAATACTTTTATATATGTAAGTGAGCCCCATTCATATACTATAGAAAAAACATAATCTCCGATTTTGTTTATTATAAAATTTGTGTATAATGGTAAAACAAATTAAAATAGACTATTCTATATATTACATATTAGATATATAGTATAATAATAGTATTTTTTTAATTATTATATATTCCATATAATTTTCATTATTCGGACTGATTCAATTAGGGGGTTAAATTAAATGCGCCAATATGAAAATCATTAATATTCTGTCCTTGGTCGATACCGATACGATACGTCAGATTATGTGCAAAATCGTAGGGATTGGAAAAATTTATCTGATCTGGAATAAAATTTTGATGTGAAGTTTATAAGGTAGCTGCGCGTGAGGAACGTAAATTTATGATTTTTTATGCAATACGGCAGTTTTTCTTAAGAATTGATTAGAAATAACTGATTAAAATTTATAAGTTACTAGTGCTATTTTATTTAGTAACGAAGAATAGAAGTAAATTCACGAAATAGCGGCTAGGGCGAAATTGCAAAAATTGGCCTAAATTAGGCTTATTTTGAGCCAAAACGTAAAATAACGCCTATGACCGCTATTTTGAAAATTTACAGTAAAATTTTAAATAGAATATTTAAGTAAATTTATTAGTTAAATAACTTTATATTCACTGACTAAATTGAAATGAAATAAGAAATATTGCGCGATAGCAAATATTAATGAGCGCAATACATAAATTTTACATATGCTTATGCAATAGCAAATTTTAGTAAACTTTTAGGCTTGCTTGTAAGATGAATTAAAAATTTTGTAGCATAATGAATAATAAATGTCGGGGATGATGCTGAAATTTTGACTTATTTTATTATGAAAAATTAAAAACTTTTTGGGGGTGTTTGTTTCAACAGTGCGTAGATTATAGTCCATGATTTCAATAGTAAGTGAATTATCAATTTAAATAGAAATTAAATTCACGATTTCAGTGGTGGATGCTTTTTGATTCAACAGCAGGCGTTTTAAAGTTTCGATAATAAGTTGGTAGTAATTCCAACAACGGGTGAGTTTGCGATTTAAGCAATAAGCTTTTTCATATAATGCAGTACTTACATTTATTGTCGGGGATGATGCTGAATCGGATGATACTGAAATTTGGGGTATTAATTTGAAAATATAAATCCTACTAAAATCTACCTATACTCTCTTATTATAAACACTAACCCTAACTTCTAACCGAACTATGAAAAAAAAGCTGAACAAACACCCCCAAAAAGTTTTTAATTTTTCATAATAAAATAAGTCAAAATTTCAGCATCATCCCCGACATTTATTATTCATTATGCTACAAAATTTTTAATTCATCTTACAAGCAAGCCTAAAAGTTTACTAAAATTTGCTATTGCATAAGCATATGTAAAATTTATGTATTGCGCTCATTAATATTTGCTATCGCGCAATATTTCTTATTTCATTTCAATTTAGTCAGTGAATATAAAGTTATTTAACTAATAAATTTACTTAAATATTCTATTTAAAATTTTACTGTAAATTTTCAAAATAGCGGTCATAGGCGTTATTTTACGTTTTGGCTCAAAATAAGCCTAATTTAGGCCAATTTTTGCAATTTCGCCCTAGCCGCTATTTCGTGAATTTACTTCTATTCTTCGTTACTAAATAAAATAGCACTAGTAACTTATAAATTTTAATCAGTTATTTCTAATCAATTCTTAAGAAAAACTGCCGTATTGCATAAAAAATCATAAATTTACGTTCCTCACGCGCAGCTACCTTATAAACTTCACATCAAAATTTTATTCCAGATCAGATAAATTTTTCCAATCCCTACGATTTTGCACATAATCTGACGTATCGTATCGGTATCGACCAAGGACAGAATATTAATGATTTTCATATTGGCGCATTTAATTTAACCCCCTAATTGAATCAGTCCGAATAATGAAAATTATATGGAATATATAATAATTAAAAAAATACTATTATTATACTATATATCTAATATGTAATATATAGAATAGTCTATTTTAATTTGTTTTACCATTATACACAAATTTTATAATAAACAAAATCGGAGATTATGTTTTTTCTATAGTATATGAATGGGGCTCACTTACATATATAAAAGTATTTTTTTATTAAGTAACCCTTTTTTTTAGCTTATAATACAAGTTGTAAAGCTAATTTTTCTGATTCTAATACATAATAGTAAAATCATTAAAATCGGTTGGATAGATAATGAGATATGAGTATTTTTCAGTCGTTTACTATAGGGTTTTTTCTTATGAAACGGAGCACATGGCATTCCACTTACTGGTACGTAACTAATAAATGCCCGCAGATTTTTACTATGAAATTTGTTCCCTTTAACTGCGGACTACCAATTAAATATAATTGTTAAAGTTAATTTGTGTTTAATAAATTTTACACATTAATTATAAAGGAAGAAAGTAATTGTCCTCAAAATCCATTTATTAAACTTTTTGATAAAAATAGAACATTTTATTATGAAATTATTAAAGAGAGAACATATCCACTTCCTAATCAATGTTATTATACAAAATAAATTTTGCGTATATAGTGCAGACTATCGAAAAGTTGGGTAAATGCCACAGTACAGTAATTTGAAAAAGTGCGATAATCATATTGTAACGAATTTTAAAATTTTATTTTTTTATATTATTGTAAATAAACTCTTTATTTTCTCGGTAGATTACCTACATGTACATAGTTTATTAGTAATTCCCCATCCATTCTGGTAACAATGCCCAATTTTGGTAAATTCTTTTGAACATTGCATAACTTATACATGTGAAATCGCGTATACACCCAAATTATCGCGAATACGCGATTACACCAATCTGTTGGTCCCTGCGCCTTGAGCGTATACACCCAGATCTAGGTGTATACACCCAAAAAATCGCGAATACGTTCAGATTAGAGCGAATTCGCTTAGATTAGAGCGAAAACACCTTATAAGTTAAAAATGTATATAAGCACTCTGAATTAAATAAAGAACGGGTCATTCACTCTTAATGACCAATAAATAATAAATATATCTACTTACCTGAATTTCCCTTGTCTGGTAATTTTAGGTAGCTGTCCCACAAAATTTTTTCCACCCCTTGTAATAACGAGCAATCGAATTTCAGGATCAGGTGTAACGTGATAGTCAAAACAAAAGTTTTTTGTTTTCTAAGTAAAAAGTTACGCGCAAAATTAAAGTTAAGAAAACCACGTTAAAGTTAAGGTTAGGACTAGGATAGTGTGACATCTACAAGTAAAATTTTACAAGGAACAATTTCATTAGACCACAGAAGGCGGTTTCCTAATTAAAATTTAGAGCTATTCTTGTTTTTTTGCTTCGTCTCGATTTTCACGTTACGCCTGATCCTGAAATTCGATTGCTCGTTATTACGGGAAGATTGTAGATCAAGGAACCCAGTGATATATTCGTGATTATCACATCACATGATTAATCATTCGGCCTAAGTTAGGGCTAGTATTAGGGTTAGGTGATAGTATAGTTTAGGCCAATTTGTTAATGCAGGTAAACAAATGACGTCATTGTATAAATTCACGTGATGTGATAATCACTGGGTTCCTTGATCTACAAGTGTCCCGCCCAATTAGCCCTTTAACAAATATAAAAGACTCCCTTCGTTTCTCCAAGTTTATCTTTATCTCCCCGTACACCGTTGGAGTTAAATTGGCCTTTTATCTACATAATTCTATTAACTCTCCCATCGACGGTTACAATATAAATACGAGCAAATTACAGCAAAAAAAATAATAAAATGAAATAATAAAATGTGAAGGCACAATGCCACAACAATTCCTGTTTCCTAGTATAACAAATAATAACAATTCTGTTATTTCCTTTCTATCTCTGATCAATGCTAATCCTAAATCGGGTTCAACTAGACAATTTATCAAAAATTCATAATATAGTTTATAGTTGATACTGGTTATTATTTTATTAATTAATCAGAAAAATACAAACTATTAAAGATCTAAAGAACTGCATTTTAATTAATATTTATGCATATTTTTTATTTTTTGATCGGCTAATCAAAATTTTGTTCAGATATTCGTGTGCGTATTGTTCTGCCTATGATATCCTATGACTCTGAAGATTCAATTTATTCAAGCCGCTATCTGTTAAAAATTATAATTAATAATAAAGAATTTATACTATTTTTTAAATAGGAATAATATAGATAGATACCTTGATAAAGTAAAGTAGTATAATTAATAAAGTTGCTTTTATAATAGTCAACAGAATATGATTGTATAAGTGTACTTTTAATATTTTTTAATATTTCATCAGATTTAGTTAATTCAGACAAAATGGTTTCATTATTTTGCCATTCTGTAAGAGTTTCACGAAGTTTCGTCGCTGATGGGCGATTTATTGGCTCCCTTTCCCAACATTTCTTCATAAGTTTTACGTAACATTGTGGGGTGTTCTCAATGACTATTGGCCGTAAATTATTATGGCATATTTCCACTTGAAGTTGTGTTCCAAAATCTTGATTATAAGATACAGATTTTCCATATAAAATTTCCACATAATTATTCCAAAAGAATAAATATCTGATGCTGTTGTATATTGTCCTCTATCTAATGATTCTGGGGCTATGTATGGTAGAATTCCATAAACTCCACGCCTTTTTTCTGTAATTAATGCTATATTTGTTGATATTGAAAGTCCCAAGTCTGCAATATAAGCGATATGCAAATTATCTTGCAAAATATTACCACTATGTAAATCTCTATGAATAAGTTTTTGTGAATGAATTATTTGAAGGTCAGAGGCAATACAGTTCAATAAAGTTAATTTATTTTTCCACTCCATTCGTGCTACATCATGAAGATTTTGACGCAGGGAACCCATCGCTGCGTATTTTAAGACAAGAATATAATCTCCAGAAGAATCATTTTTTGATATTCCGTAGCATTGTAAAAATGACGGTTGTTTAGAACAAATGTCACAATACATTTTTAGCTTTATATTGAACAAAATACTTAATAGAAATACATAAATTATAAGGAATAATTAATATAGAAAATAAACATACCTCTTTGATAAATCCTTCATTATAAGCGTTCGATCCGTGGAGTAATTTAAGTGCAACATTTCTCAACGCATTTTGTCTTTTATCTAACCACTTTGCATAATATACTGTTGCAAATCCGCCTTTCCCTATTTTTTTAATATTCGTAAATTCTTTATACGAAATCCATGACAAAGGATATTCCTCTTCATCAAATAATTTCTTAATACAATTATCAACATCAGATTCTTCTTGTTTTAATCCTTCCGTGGCTATAAAATATTATTAATTATGGTTTAAAATCTTAAAAGTAAATTAAATAACATTTATTTTAGTTACCCAACATCTTATTTTTTTCCCTAATAATTACCAAAAAAGGGTAATTTATAATGTTAGAATATATATGTATAGAGCTTTAAATAAAAAATTATTTACATTTGATACCAATGGTTGGCTTTCTGCAAATCTCTTTGTACTCCAATTCCATTTCGATAACAATATCCAACTTCGGACATTCCAGTAGCATCCCCCATCTCTGCTGATTGTAGATAATAAATGAATGCCTTATGTTCATTTTTTTCAACTCCAACTCCATGTAGGTAACAATGTCCAACATTATATGTCCCACTAGTGTGCCCAATTTCTGCTGATTGTAGATAATATATGAATGCCTTATGTTTATTCTTCTTAACTCCAATTCCATTTCGATAACAATATCCAACATTATATGTTCCATCAGCGTGCCCCATTTCTGCTGATTGTAGATAATAAGTGAATGCCTTATGCTCATCCTTTTCAACTCCAATTCCATTTCGATAGCAATATCCAACATTAAATGCACCGTTAGCGTGTCCCATCTTTGCAGATTTACGATAATAAATAAATGCGATACTTTCATTCTTTTCAACTCCAATTCCATGAAGGTAGCAAGATCCAACACTAAATATCCCACTATTGTGCCCCCTTCCTGCTGATTGTCGATAGTAAAAAAATGCCTTATGCTCATCCTTATCAACTCCAATTCCATTTTGATAACAATATCCAGTATTAAATATTCCACCAACATGTCCTTTCTTTGCTGATTGTAGATAATAAATGAATGCCTTATGTTCATTCTTTTCAACTCCAATTCCTCCATCATAACAACATCCAACACTATACATTCCATTAGTGTGCCCCATCTCTGCAGATTCTTGATAGTAAATAAATGCTATAAGTTCATCTTTCTCAACTCCAATTCCATTTTGATAACAATATCCAACATTAAATGTTCCACTTGCATCACCCATCTCTGCAGATAGTAGATAGCAAATGAATGCTTTATGTTTATCTTCCTCAACTCCCAATCCATTTTCATAACAATTTCCAACTTGTAACATTCCATTAGCATCTCCCATCTCTGCAGATTCTTGATAATAAATGAATGCCTTATGTTCGTCCCTTTCCACTCCAATTCCATATTGATAATTGTATCCAAGGTTATAAACCTCTAATTTAGTTTGTAATTTATGAGTAGATTTTCTACGATGAAACAGATTATTATAAATTCTCTTCATTTTACTTCTTAAATATTGTTGAAAAAACAAATATGAATCAGAATTTTATACAAGTATGCCACTATTTTAAGTTTTGCTCCACTTTAGAGCAACACAACATACTATGAATAACTTCAAATGAATCTAGCCTCAGACTCAAAATGTTAATCCAAGGTATATCAGATATTTTCTTATTTATACTTTTTATACGTAATTGTTGATAAAATCTACGCAGTCATAATTTAATATCTTTTTAATAGTTTATTTTATTACAAATTAAATCGAAAGATTTAAATTATAATTGTAATAGTTTATTTGTATATGACAATCTTATTTGAACAACATTGGACTCGTACCATAGGTTCTCTATGTTGCAAATGTATGAACGTCGTAATTATGGAGTTACCATTCCGTGTGCGATCATATGTTTTTGATTTTTTAATTAGAGTTAAGGTAGGGGTTAATATAGGGTTATGGTGAGAGTAGGTCTTATAGTAAAATTGCCTTCCCGACATTTTTTTTTAATGCCCCAGGGTAGGTTTAGACACTCTTTCCTCGTGTTTTTGCCATTTTTCCTCGTCGTGTCGATCAAAACAAACAATTTCATTGGCTTTACATCACGTGACTGCACACGGCTTTAGACGACCCCTTAATTTGGGACGGTCTCACCTGAACTAATTTACGTACAGTATAATAAATTTTCTCGATAATTTATTTACCTGCAAATTGCAGGTAAATTAATTATCGAGAAAATTTATTATAAATTAAATTATACAAAATGAGTTATCGAAATTACGTCTTGTTAGTAAATGGATTGTCAGTATTATATCTTCGGTGAAATGGTATTTCAGTGAAATTAATTCCGGAAAGTTAACTCGTAACCCCATCATTATACATAGATACTATCAATAATCAATAATTTCCTTATGATGAAATATGTAAATAATGTAAATTTACGAAGATTCCTTAAAAGAAAAATTTACGAAGATTCCTTAAAAGACAAATAATAATTATTGAATTGGCATCAAATATTAGAGCCTGTCTGTCAAATTACAAAAGGATTATATTATTTACATTGCGAATAAATTATTTACAAAGTTAGCCCTAAATAACAATTTCTGCTATAGCACTCCGAATGGGTCAAGTTCTAATCAGATTGAAAGCTCTTGGATTACGGCTGTACTCATACATACTAGGACAAACTAAAGTTTACCCGTCTTTTAAATTCTCTTCGATTTTGTACTTATTCTCTGAGACTGCGATCTACAATATAATTTTTAGAGAATTAGATGGTAGGATGAAAACCTACGAGTTTGTGAGAAACAAGCAGATTTATCTCAACTTATGAGAACAACTATAAAGCTACGACCTAGGCCTAATTCAATAAGTTCCGAATTCATCCTCTCTTTCCTCAACTCAGAATAAAAAAGTATAAATTTAAAAGTAAAAACATGTACTGTATTTCAGTATTAGCCAATTTCAATATTAATGATTTTAAGCAGTTGGGAGTCAATTTATTATGAGATGAATATGAAGAATTATCTAGTATTTAAATAAACAATTCAAACTGAACTAAATAATGCACTTGCTTTAAAATTTTGTAACTATTTATCGTCTAATGAACAGATGATGGATCACTTAAAAATTTAGTAATTATTTGAATTCATGTTAATGCTAATAACTAAATGCGTTTTTACTGCAAATATAAAAAATCCCATACACGATTTAATATAACATAACATCGAATGAAAAATATATACTATTATAAAAAAACCATAAATTTAATTACTGTCAGGAATAATGTCATCGATTTTCAAATTTTGTAATCCACTGCCCATACTCGAAATTGATTTAGTAAAGGGAATAAACTTGCTTCCACCACTAAACATGCATGCATATGATTTTTCGATATTTTCAAGGTTTACTCTTGATTTATTCAATTCTGATAAAATGGTTTTGTCATTTTGCCATTTCATAAAATTTCACGAAGTTTTTTGGATGATGGTCGTTTTTCGGGTTCTTTATCTCAACATTCTTTCATCAGATTTATATAACATTTCAAGCTTCTTTGTTAATGGGTGGTCGTAAGTAATTACAGCATATTTTTAATTGAAGTTGTTGTTTACTAAGTTTATGATAATAAGACACTGACACCACATAAAATTCCCACATTATTGTTCCAAACGATTAGATATATGATTTTGTAGTATATGATTGACATCAGAACTTCTGGGGCAATATATGGTAGAATTCCACAAATCCCGTCTTTCTTTTGTTCAGATCAGAGATATACACGCTATCTTCCACTGTGCAGATCCCGATGATATAACCTTGGAAATGGATTGCTTCAAGATTAGAAATAACATCATTTAATAGCTCTAATTTATGATCTCATTTCAATTGAGATACATCTTGAACATTATCTCGTAAAGAACCTTTTGATGCATATTTTAAGACAAGGATATATTCTTTGGAGTCCAGTTGTTGTGTTATTCCATGGCATTTTAAAAATGAAGGATTTTCGTGTCCAATTTTACTATATGTTTTAAACTAATCAAATAAATTAGTCACATGCTTTTAACTAATTAAATAATATAGTTAACGTTAATAATAATAAAATTACCTCATTTATAAATTCATCATTCGTTTTATGTAATGATTTAAGGGCGACTTTCAATTTTGTGAAATCGCCGCGGGACCACTCAGCACTATATACTGTTGAAAATCCACCTTTGCCAATTACTTTGGTATTCTTGAATTCATTGTATGGAATCGACAATAGTTTATGATTTCCATCGTTTAATATCTCTTAAATTATCATCAAAATTATTTAACCCATATTTATTTCGTCCCCTTTTTATATAGAATAATAAATTTACGTCAAATATAAACATATCATACATTTATTTAGTCGTCACTTACCAATAATTAGCTAGTGGTAAATTTTAAGTTACTCCAATTCGTGGCATCGCCAATCTTTGCAGATTTCATGTGCCAGTTAAATGCTATATTTGTATCTTTTTCTACCCCAATCCCATTTTGATAACAATAACCAACTTTATTTATTCCAGAGATATTACCCATATCAGCAGATTTTTTATAAAAAATAAATGACCTACTTCTATCCTTTTTAACTCCAATTCCAATACAATAAAAACGATCAACATTATATATTCCATCGGCATTACTCATATCAGCAGATTTTTGATAATATTCGAATGCTTTATGTTTATTTTGTTCAACTTTCATAACAACGTCCAAGATTATATATTCCATCTACATGTCCCATATCTGCAGATTTTTGATAATATTTGAATGCTTTATATCTTTTTCAACTCCTATTCCACATTCACAGAAACGTCCAAGATAATATGTTCCATCCGTATGTCCCATATCTGCAGATTTTTGATAATATTGGAATGCCCTCTTTATATCTTTTTCAGCTCCTATTCCAATCTCATAACAACGTCAAGGTTGTATAGGTTGTATGTTCCATCGGCTTGTTCCATGTCTGTTGATTTTTGATAACATTTGAATGCTTTCTTTATATCTTTTTCAACTTCTATTCCATTTTCATAGCAACGCCCAAGATTATATGTTCCAATTGAATTTCCGTTATCTTCATATTTTTGATAATAAATGAATGCCTCGTATTCATCTTTTTTAACTCCAATTCCTTTTACATAACAACATCCTACTTGGTTTATTCCATCAGCATGTCCCATATCTGCTGATTTTTAATAATACTTGAATGCTTCATGTTCATTCTTTTCAGTCCAATTCCATTTTGATAACAACGTCCAAGATTATATATTCCATCAGCATGTGCCATATCTGCAGATTTTTGATAATATTTGAATGCTTCATGTTCATTCTTTTCAGTTCCAATTCCATTTTATAACAACGCCCAGCATTTATATATTCCATCAGCATTAGAGATGGGCACGCGCGGGATTTTTAATATGATCCCAAAATAAAATTATCTGACCGGCATTACCATATCATCTGGCAGCATTAACATAATATCTGTCCTGCATTGACATAATTAGTAACTGTGCCACCAAAATTCATCTCATGATACGTAATATTATTTATAAAATATTAAAGTGACTTATTTTCTTCGATTCTTCAAAATGAAAATCGATCATTGCAATTTGACAAACTAAGTGATTCTTTTAAAGGCATAAAATTCAATAAACAAAAATATTCTAAAAATATACATCGATTGCCGTAACCCAATTTCCACTAATAATAAACGAAAAAAAAAGAATGAAAATCTAAATAAAATTATAAAAATTAAACAAGAAAATGTAATTGCACCAGAAACCTTGTAGACTTAATTTTTAATGGTTTTTATAACTCTGAATCCAGAAAATTATTGGAAAAAAATATAATGAACCAAATAGTAACAAATGGCTCGATAATATTAATAAAAACTTTGAGCCATTGCATAAATTGAAGGAGGATTATAATTATTTTAAAAGACAATGGAACATTCCAAATGCTTAGAAAACCGTAATTCTGTAATTATAATACTTTCTGACTGTAATAAATATTACGTTTATTGAGTTTATCATTTTGTGTTCATGTTACATGAATTTTTGGTGTTCTACATGTTTGTCGGGTGGCGATTTTACCCCGGTCGACATGTATCAATATGTATAGAACTTATTTGTATATTGTTTCACATATATTCGGTATAACATACTTAATATATTTTTATATAGATACGTGAATTTCTATGTAGAATTTATTTGTAATAATAATATCCTGATTAGGGATGGGAACGGCTGGCTACGGCTGGCTATCGGCTGGCTATTATCGGCTAGCCGCTCATAGCCGGCTAGCCG
>CAJVPZ010000324.1:0-20775 GCA_910592135.1 Racocetra fulgida | reverse complement strand
TTAAAAAAATGCACCCCAAAAATTTCTAAAAATTTCATATTAAAATAATTAAAATTTCAAGCTTCAGCCATTTCAAGTTTCAGCTGCGACAATAAATATAAAATAATTAATACCTTAATTATAATGTTTATTATAAATTATACATTCTCAATATATTATATATCCTTTAATATTGTTATTTATAAAAAATTAAATTATTATCAATATTATCAATACAGTTCTCTTGGTTTATTGATTAATTCTAAAATTTTCAATCTCTGAAACGATTTCTTTTGTATCAATAAATTTAGAAATATACATCATATTATCATGTTTTTGTGTGGTGACTGGCAATTCGGAGATAAATTTATCAGCTTCTAAAAATTGCTGTTTAATCTCTTCATCTGAATCAATACATTGTTTGTCTAATTTGATATTATTATCATTGACTATAATTGTACTCCATTGTTTAAGTTTATCAAAAATCCAAACAGCCTTAGATCTTTTTTTCATATCTGATTTAACGTTACTATGATTGGCAGTTATGATGTTTTTCCATTTTTTAAGCTTACAAAGAATCTCAACAGCTGTAGGTCTTTTCTTTATATTTGAACTAATACATTGCTTGACTAATTTAATATAACAATCTGGAGCCCTTATAATAAATTCAGGTCGTAATCCATGACATATCATCGCCGCCAATTCAGCATCAAAATTGTAACCATCGAAAGGTCTTTGACCATTTAATATTTCTATCATAATAATTCCAAAACTGTAAATATCAGCGGCTTGGGTAAACTGTTCACCTTTTAAGACTTCAGGTGCTAAATATGACAAAACTCCATATCCTGTTTTTCATAACACGATATTGATGTAACTAAATCAATATAAGCTTCATATCGTTCTTTTAGTAAAATATTACCAGAATGTAAACTTCGGTACATAAAGTTTTTAGAATGTATATTTGATAGATCATAAATGATATCGCATAATATTTTTAGTTTAAATTTCCATTCCAATTTAAATATATCTTTAAGATTTTCATTCAATGATCCTAATTTTGCGTCATTTAACACTAAAATAAAATCTTTCGTATTTTTATTCGTTAATATGCCATAGTATTCACCAATTTCGTGATACGATTTTAACTAAAATTAAACAAATAATTCATAAATAATATAAATTTACGCGTGAAAAAAAATCAATAAAATACCTCGTCTAAAAAATCAATTTTATTTTTATGCGAATCTTTAATGATCTTGATTGCAACTTCTTCAAATATTCCATATGCTGTTTTATACACTACGGAAAACCTACCGTTACCTACATCTTCAATATTTCTAAAATCATTGTATTTTATCCATTGGAAATAGTTTTTATGAACATCACAGTCATGTCCAGCAATAGCAGATTTTAAATACCATTCGAAAGCCAAATCTTTATTCTTTTCTACACCAATTCCTTCATGATAACACCAACCAACTTGATGCATTCCACAGTAATTTCCATATTCAGCACATTTTAAATAATATTCAAAGGACTTTTGTTTATCCTTTTTAACTCCTTGTCCATTTTGGTAACAATATCCAATATTATACATCCCACAAGAGTCCCCCATCTCTGCAGATTTTTGATAATAAATGAATGCCTTTTGTTCATCCTTTTCAACTCCAATTCCTTCATCATAACAATATCCAACATCGCAAGTTGCAGTTGCATATCCCATGTCTGCAGATTTTTTATAATATTCAAAAGCTTTATGCTCGTCTTTCTCGACTCCAATGCCATTTTGATAGTTCCACCCAAGTTTACGGAGTTCAGCGGCTGTTTGACCCATGTTCAACGTCATATACGTAGTATCAAATAAGTTTTTTCGTTGTTACGAATTTATACCATACATTTAGGACAATCTTATATAAAAACAATCCAACTTTATTTTTTAATTTATACAAAAAATCAATTTAGGCCTAATGCCAATGCAGAAGTATGTACGTATGTACATACGTGTATAGTACAGAAACGCAAATTAGGACGGACGTGTAGTACATACTTATTTGTTCTAGAAAGGCTGTAATAGCGATAGTAATTAAAATTTTTTATAAACAATCAAATAGCACGTGAAAAGTTTTTTTTTTAATTTTCTTATGATTGAATAAATTAATAATGCATTTCAGTATACTGCGCTCTAAATACAGTATTTTTTTTTAAATACCAAAAAATATTTTATAGAAAAATTTTAAATAAATCTTCTATAAAAAGAATTAATCTTTATGCCACTGTAACTCTTATAGAGGAAGTATTTTTTCAAAAAAACTGACAGTATCATATAAAGAAAGCTATTTTTGAAAAAATTTTCTATAAAAAATTTTTAGTGATTTAAAAAAAATACTGTATTTAAAACGCAGTATATTGAAATGCATTATTAATTTAATCCATCATAAGAAAATTAAAACTTTTGTTTCTTGTGATTGTAGTAGGTAGATAGAAGAATTGCTACGAGGAATTCATTTCTAACATTATAAAATTCAAAAATTATTAGTAAATAGAAAATGAATCTTGCAGTTATTTTAGAGCTTACAATATTTTTTAGATTATTAAGACTTTTTATAAAAAATTTTTTAAAAAAAATTATTAATCTTTATACATTAAATCAAATTTTACAAAGTTCTAATCAGTTTTTTTAAAAAAATGCTTAGAGTTTTTAGTGGCTTAAAGATTGTTTTTTTTATAGAAAATTTTTTTAAAAAGCTAACTAGTAATTTTGTAAACCAGTTTTGTGTATAAAATTATTATTGGTAAATAACTTTTATTAATACTTTTTTATACACAGAATTGAATTTTACAATATTACTAGTCATTTTTTTTAAAAAAAAAAATACAAAGATCTATAAAGAGTCATAGTGGCTTAAAGATTGGTTCTTTTTGTAGAATTTTTTTAAAAAACTAATTGATAGATAACTTTGTAAAACTTAGTTCTATATATAAATAAAGCTATTAATAAATTTTTAAATAAATTTTTTTATAAAAAATCAGTAATTTAGAAAAATACTATATTTAAAGCATAATTTATTAATTATAATTTTAAGAAATTTAATAGCAGACAAGCAAAAAATTTTTTCAGGTTCAAGTTTGGATTTTTTTGATTTGTTTAGCTGGTATTTATATAACGTTGTGATGGATTGTACTACATGCCGCATTATGCGGTGATTGTTACACTAATAACATAAACAAACATTACTCTAGTCTTCTAACACTGATCTGTAATCTGATTGGGCTATGTAACATGTGTACCTCATGTGTTACGTTAGAAGAACGTGAAATTTATGTATAAAAAATTAGCAATTTCGAAATGCTTGTCGAAATTACTCTTTTAAAAAATAATTTAGACACCCAGTATGTATACTCAAATCCCATGTTGACTAGATATTACAAAATTGATGAAACCAATGGTCTCGTCATCACTAGCAATCGTGGCTTTAACAGTTAATTTAATTGCATTAAAAAAACGCAAAATATACAACTTAGAATTTTTTTCAATTATTATAAAAACAATAGAGCTTAGTCTTTGAAAGAAGCTCTACAAGAATAAAATTTGTAAAATAGGTATCATGTTATATGTATATCAAAATCTAATAATATATAATTTTTTAACTTATAGTTTTCTTCTAAATTTAAATCACAGTCCGTATTAGTTAATTATCAGCTTGCTTAATAATACGTTCCTTAAATATAGTCCGTCATAAGGCGTATAATAGTAAATTAAAACCAACCCAAACATCCAACCCACATAATGCCAAGAACAACAGGATCAGTTGCCAAATCAACAAACGTTCAACTTGTTCTTTAATGCTACCACATTTTTGTGATACACGAGCCCTAATATTATGTTCCCGATCTCCTTTAGCAATTTTTTGGATATTTTCAAAAAACACTTTCTTTGAATGACCAAACGACAACTCTTCACAAACAAGATCTATTGAATAGTTTACACGATAAAATTTTAGTATATTAATGATGGAAAATAACTGTATCAAAGAAAACACTCACAGGAAGGGTTTGCACTCTCAAGTTTGCGTCTAGCAATATCCAATTTTTGGCGTGGATACCATTCAGATGTTTGAGAACTTTCATCAAATTCACTACTTTCTGCATTTTCTAAAATGTTATCTATATTAGACAAATAATGTTCTAAAATTTTATGTAGAATAAAATTTGAAAAAAATTTTAACTTAGTTGTCGTGCTTGATTCCTTGCTAGTCCAATGATGGTTCCTTAACAAAGATTTCCATCGCATTAAGCAATATATCCCTGTGTGCTTGCATAGCTAAATAAATAAATATAAATATATTATATATATATGTGTGTATAAATATATATTATTATATTATATATATAGCATTATTAAGAATTTTTATATATTATTTTTATCGCTTGGGTCAGCTTACCATGCATTATTTTTATCACTGGATACTTCAAGGGACCTCGTGACCCGAGCGGTTCCATTATACTTTCAAATTGTCTAGTAAGCCGGAATGGTACCAATTTTGGGACTTCAAGTGCGTGACCAAAATTAATGGAAATTAATGACCCTCTAAAAGAAAAAGTTATTATCTATATTCAATCTGTAAATTAAATTCTTTGAATATTCAATGGCTTACTTGGTAAGATCAATTAAATAATTTTCCAAGTGACGGTCACCAATTCCTGAATTAAAAATAAACTTAATTTATATTTACATAGTTAAATACATTGAATTGATGGTTTTATAACTTACCAATTAAATAACCACAGATATTTATTGCAGCTAGATTTTTAACAAATTCATTACGAATCGCTAAATGTACTTCAGGTGACGCAGCAAGCTTATACAATGCAGTCTTTAAAAGGTCTCTATTTATCATGCTATGTAAAGTCGCCAAGTGTTTAATAATATCATCCCTTGGAGCTTTTTTCATAACATTAGAATATCCTAATAAAAACATAGTAAATATTAATTTCATAACCTCATAAATGGTATTTTAGTTATCTTTATATTACCATTATATTTAGCCACCCAATTGATATGTTCACTTTGAGTATTATCAATGTCTGAAGCATCGGAAAGTTCTTTCTCAATGAATGATCGTAATGGTTTAGTATCATTTACCCATTCAATTATGCCTAAGCTACCAGTAATTGGAACGACCTATATACAAAAGTTATAATTATCATTAATACTGTAATACGATTACAAATATGTCAAATTATAAGAATTAAACATAACTAACCTTATATGTAATCAATTCAATTTTACGCTGAGAGCAAAAGTAATCCTTGCGCATTAGCTCATTCATAACTGTGAATAATTGCTGAACTCTTTGATCTAATCGTAAATCTTCTCCTCCCTGTCAATATATCTAGTAAACATCTGCATAAAACTGAAAGAGAAACATACACACGAACTTACTTTCACTAAAAAGGGGTATTCTTTGCCATCTGCTCCAATTATAACAATTTTTTTAGGCTTTCTTAAAGACTTTAAGACCAAAACTTTGGGATCAAAATAAGCAATCTTTATATGTCGACTAGGATCTGGAATGCTTAATCCATCGTATTGGCCTGGTATTTCAATTTCCTACATTGCATTATATAGTATATAAAGTAAATAAAATTAAATCTATAAAATCCCAAAGATGACAACTAGGCAAGTAAATATATATAATACTTCGTCGCAATTTGAAGAAGAAAAGTCTGCAAGCCATTTAGAATACGATTTGAGTAGATTTGCAATAGATGGTGATTTCTTCTCACCACCACGCTTTATATTTTTCACATGATAGTCCAAAACTTTTTCTCGAAATTCTAACGGAGCAAACCTCGCTAATTTAGATCCATCTCTTCCTAAAGTAATGAAAAAGTTTAGTTTATAATTACATAACTCGATAACATTGGTACCGTCAAGAAACTAGAAATTACCGCAGGATTTTATTAAATGATCAGCATGCCGGTTTGCAAATTCTTTAGGTAATAGAAAAAGTTAAGGATTGATAGTTTTATTAAGTACATTAACTAGTCAGTTTAAAAAAAAAATGCTATTTAAAACATTGAAGGATATCAAACAGCCCATAATGAGGATTCTGAATATCCAAGAGAAAAGTCCTCATTTTTTGAAATGACTTTTTAATTTCTTCATATCCGTCAAATTCTGTAGTCTTTGACCTGATTAAAGACTATATATTAAAAAAAAGTCAGTATAACTTTTAAGGCTTTAAATATTTATGCCATAAAAAAATTCTTACAAAAACTGTCTGAATCCAATTCCCAAAGTGAACTTCCGGGTCAATAAGTCTTTGCAATTCAGCAATTAAAGTATCAGTTATTTCACATTTTATTAATTGCTTAAGATTTTGAATTCTTGACTTGTTAATTTCCGACTCTTTAGATTTTTCATCAAAATTGTAATGTTCACTGCTAATTCTTAATGGGTAATATAGGCTTTTTGGATATTGCTCCGCGAGCTGTTTATGTAACGGCAAAACACAAGATATCTCATTAATGATTCAAATGCTTTAAGGAATATATATATGCATAGAAAGCTTACATTGTACAATATTGGAAAAACACATTGTGCAATAGGTTTGTCTAAAATGGCAACAATCTGAGGAATCCAACGAATAAATTTCCATACGGGGCCAAACGATGATACCTATGAAAAAGATAATGCAATTGAATTGCTTGCCCAAGAAATCCACTTTTTTTCAGTAACAAAAATAAATACCATTTGCTTAAAAGTCGATTGTGTATTTTCATAGATACAAATTATCTGAAGCAATCTTGGAAATAATTCGGATGCTTCCTTTGAACATTCTTCCATTGCTTTTAAAACATATTTAACGACTGTAGATGCATATAATCCACTATCAAAAGAAACCTACACGTATCAAATATGTTAAACCGAATTTATAATATAAAAAAAGAATATACATAATAGATTTATTTACCCTTCTTTGGTCCCCATCGGTCGATTCCAAATTTCGCAAGTAATAATCGCAGAACTTTGCAAATTTGACAAATATTTTAGCTCGGTTCACAGGCTAAAAAAAATCAATAAATAATAGTAAGATAATAAATATAAACTTAAAATTTAATAACTCGGAATTTTCTCATACCTTCAGGTGTGAAACAGCTTCCTCGGCAGCATCTTTTAAAAGATTATAACCGTCAACGATAAAATGTGCTTTACGATGTTGAATAGAACGTGCTAAATCTCGATTTTCGTTATTATCAAGTATGGCTGCTAACGTTGCATACGTATCGCTTTCTATCACGCGATTTTTCATATTAGTTTCTACATCCATAATCTAAAAATTTTGTTAATAAACATTAAAATACAAAACATTTGATAATTATTATAGGTGGAAATTTTTTATTCAATACCTTTACTTTCTTAAATTCATCAGTCATTGCCACCAAGATACTTAATTTTTTTTCAATGTTAACGGTGGTCAAAGCTTCTTGAAGATTAAGTTTCAATTGATGATAAGCCAATTCATTTGTATCATAAAGCTTAGATTGCCTTGTTTTGTTGAGACAAACCCGGGCAACTTCAAAATTTCCTTGAACTCTTGCTGCAGAAGCCATTTTAAGTAAACCATCACGTTCCAGTGAATTTTTAATCTCAACGAACTATATAAATGATAATTTAAATAAAAGTAATATTCTACAGAACAAATTCATGCGAACGTCACTTACATGCATATCTTCTTGTAATAATTTCATCATAGCACCAAGTAGCGAGTGACGACTTGTTATTATATCATCCCAACTATTGCTAGGATCAAGTCGTTTTGATGGATACCTGTTCAAAGTAAATATTGTTAAAAATTACTATTAAGTTGAAAATTACCTAAAATTGATAAATGAAATTACCAATAAATGAAATTACCTGTTTTTCCAATGACTAATCAGTTTTTCCCATTTTTCTGGTTCCTCAGATGACTGAGACAAATTCAAATATTCTTCCATTTCAACAATCTAACGTTAGGTAGAATTAGCCATTTTTTAAATGTAAGTTTTTAAAATCACGTAGAAATAGTTGCTACCTGTTGCAGAGAACTCAGTTTACTCAATCTCGTGCTAGATGCTAACGGGTGCAAAGTAGACCACGTAAACAAGAAATTATCATACGCTTTTCTAATATAAAAAAGCGCTTGTTCTGTATCATTACGCGTTATTGATGTTAACGCGAGTTCTAAATGACAATAAGAACTATATAATAAGAATTGGATAATAAACACAACAGTTAAGAGTATGTTGACTTTTACCAATCGGGTATTGAGCAGTTAAGAAAGATTTTCGATCCGGATCAGACAAAGAGCGATCAATGAAATTAAAAAAGATGTCACAATAACTATCATCATTTTGTCCATGCGTTAATTTGAACAAACTGTGCATGAAATATTGAAGATATGGATACTATAAAATTATATAATAAATTGGTTATTTGAACAAATTAAGCATATTTAATGGGCTGCTTAAAATTTTAGATACCTGAAAGTCTTGATCCCAAAGCTTATCTAAATCTGAATCAATATCCACGTACACAGTTTCGGCCAAGTCGTCCCATTTTGATAATTTTTCGAAACATTCAAATCTTCCTTCTTCCCAAATTGTGACCTATAAAAAAGAGAGCATAGCAAGCATGAGAAATCATCAATGAATTGGATTGAAGATTTTAAAGATACAAACCTCAGCATCATCAGCATCTTCTACCTCACTTAATGCTTGCAAATAAAATTCACACGCTGAAGCGTAATCACCTATTAACTCGGCGTTAAGAGCATCTATTCGAAAATAATAAACATGTATAAGAAAAATATAATATACAATAAAAATAACAAGTATACATACTCTTGGTATATTGGTTGTGAGCAATGTAGTTTTCATATATGCTCTTATATACATCACTACTATCGATTGATTTATAAAGATGTGCTAACTCTATCCATGGTTGTTTACTTTCGGCGACGAGACCAGTATTTGTAATACGTGTTCTCTTTGATTCTAGAAGATTAATGTTTTGGCACATTGAGTGATAGAAACTATATATTGAGTGCAACATATAAATACATACCCCTTTGAATAGTGATCCGTGTCAAATGTTGTTCAATTAACCCTATACCCATTGACTCTGTCGAGCTCATTTCACTAGCCCTCCGAATTGCTAAAGGGTCAATTTTGATATCATGAATTTCATAACATATTCGTAGACAACTACTAATTAAAGGTGGAAAATATGATGTAGTTGCGTTGAAAATGGTTTGGATATTTTGAGACATCGAATTTGTGTAATCATTTTGTTCGTTAATATCCTAAAAAAAATAAAAGCAAACGTTACTCTTAAACTATAAACAATTTCAATATTACATAAAAACATTATGATTTTTTTTTTGTTTTACCATGCTCGTATCATCTTTAGTGGCGTCATAAATAGAAACAAACAATGTAGAAAACAAAATGCGAGAAATATCCAAGTCCCTATGCGCCAAAGCTTGTAATGGGCCGATAATGTCATTATGTTTAATCTCTATGTCAGGAAGTTCACCTAAAAGTCAATAGATTAACATGCAAATCTTTGTTTAGTCAAGTTGAAATTTTATAAAAAATATTATTAAAACGATAAACGAACCAACTCGATATTGACGCAACATTGAAACTTGTTTCGAAACATTATCTGATCTCATTGAACCATATATTTCGTTTCTCTTTTTCTTTGTATATGCTAAATTTTTATAATATTCTTGTTGAGTTCCAGAGTATGTAGGTAAAAATCGTCTTCGTAGGTTCTGATATTGAGAACTTTGAACCAAACTTATGAATGCAATGTAAGAAAAAAATTATATTCAAATCCAACAAGCTTAACTAACTTTATAATTTATGATAAGCAAGAATGTAACCAATACTTTGAAGTTTTATCTGTATCGTCTTGGACAGCTTGTTTTCTTTTGCCCAATATAGGAACATTACCGGTAGGAAACAACAAACTTGATTGCGTAAATGTCCAGGTTGTTAATTGAGATCCAATATCATAATTCACTATTAATTAAATCAATTAATAATAGTTAAACTAGTGAAATTATTGAAAAAATTATTTATTCTTACTTGGATCAACTGTCAAACTGAATGCTTGATTTTTATTTGTTGCTCGAACGAACCCCTCTTGATTGTTTCGTTTATAATAAGGCTATTATAATATTATAATATTATTTAAAGCTTTAACGTTAAAAAAAAATCAAGACCCTACTATACCATATCAATTTATATATAAATACCTTTTGATTGCTTTTTTGTGTGTTAACGAAAAGAGGTGTCATAGAATTACTCACTCGCCATGATGTATCGATGTTGTCATAATTATCATCAAATTTGGATTGAGGTAAAGGTTGATCAAATATAGGTTTTTTATAGTCGATGCTCTTCTTTGACCCTTCGAGCAATAAAAAGCATGAATACTGTAAAAAGAGTGTTTCAATCTCAGAGCAATACAAATTTCTAAAAAAATCAAAAACAAATTAAATAATGGAATAAATTAAATAATGGATAATAAATATATACAAACAACAATAAAAGATCACTCAACATACCCAACAAGTTCTTTTAGTAAAGTAAACGTATCACGAGAAAGTTCTTGTTGATCTTTCCAAAATTCCGTCAATGTTTTTTGTATATTTTCATCTAAATCTGCTAATCCTCTTAGCAAACCAATTTTCAACTTTTGCTTAGCGTTACTTTCTTCGGATGTTTTCTTGTATAACTGAATCAAGATGGCATAATATGATTCCTATTACATATCGTTCGGTGAAGGATTAATCAGATTTCCTAAAAAAAAAAATTCATTCGTTATAGTTTAATTCAAAAAGGATACTCGGCAATCTATATTAGGATGATCCTTGAAACTTTCAATTAATGGGTCCAAGAAATAATCTATTAAAGTTTCATCTCCCTGGAGTAGTACACCATTTAAAATTCGTAATGCTACTAATTGTTCATTAACACTCCTATAACATGTAAATGTATGTGATAAGCATAGATTAAATATGTAACTATAATAAAATTAAAACTAAAATATATAGTATGCTAACCTATGTCTAAGTAAAGCAAGAAGCTGATTTTTTCCCAAATTTGTAAGCAAATCTGGATCACTATCAGCGCAATATGAAATGACCTCCAAAGCAAGAATTTTCTTAACATTAAGACTATTTAATCGTGGTAAAAGATTGAAAGCATATTTTAAAAATTTCTCTGATGTAGGTCGATCATGCATCGAAATATGATGTATGCAAGTAAGAAATGTATTAAGATCTGTTGGTTGATTTGTAATTTTTTTGTATAAAGTGGTGACCTAAAAATTTTTTTATAATTAATAATCCAGTAATATTCCAATAGAATATCTCAAAACTTGATAAAGCACCTTTTCCATGATTGGATTAAGCAAATATCCAAGCTTATCATTAGAACAGTGATATTTCCGCATATTTTTCAATGACATACCGCATACCTTAAATGAAATAATATTTTAGAACGCATAAGCAAAAAGTATTCAACATAAATTATCCAACATACTTCGGCAGCAAGAGAACGTATATTGGTTTTTTCATGATCTAACTTTCTAGTGAGATCCCAATAAAATTTATCTTCTGTCAAAGAGCCAAAGTCAATCCCAGCTTCTTGTTGAAACAGGGACTTGTCATGTGTTAATGCGATTCCAAATAATTGTAAACCAGCAATAATTTTGTTTTCATCTGAACTACTAAAATAGTCATATATAACTCGCTGAAATTAACAATTTCGGAAATTCATGTAAGATCAAGTGCGAAAAAAAAATCACTACAATGCAATATAAATGGTCGAATCATACTGTTGGTACAACAATGATGTCATGCCATGCTTCGAACATCCCCTTAATTGATTGAAGATTATTACGAAGGACTGCACGATTTTCGTTACATGTATTTCTCATCAAAAAATCCTAATTATGTCATGCATTTGAGTTAAACAGATAATACTAATATTCCAGCATTATATCAAATATAACGGATCGAAATATGTTACCATTAATTTGTAGATTAATACTTTATCATCAAAAGATCCTAATGTTTCGAAAGAGCTCCAAACAATTATTATAGCGCAAAGGTCCTATAATTCGAATTAGAATATTAATCAATTAAATAATTATATTAAGTTTTCAGTATAATTAAATCATGCAATTACCTGAATAAAATAATTGATTCCCTTTCCATACATATCCCCTTCAATTATCAATTGGATTAATGGCCGAATCCAAATTGAAGCATAGTTCTCAAACGCTTCAGGAATATTAATAATCATCTTAGCAATAAATAGGCGTATATTGATGTGTGTTTCTGAATAAAAAAAAAATTAAATAAATATCAAAATATATAAGTGCAAGATAAAGAAATTAAAGTAATAATAAATACATCACCTTTCTTAATGAATTTTTTATGTAAATCATTCATCCATATAGGCGTCGATTCGGAACTGTTCGGTGGTGTAATTTCAGTATGAAGTCGTTCAATTACTCTGATAATCATTTTCATACAAGGATTACGATTAAACGCGTCAATCTCTAATTCCCTAGGTTCTGACCTTAATGCATTAAAATGGTTTAGTATATTATATTTAATATATTAATATGCCAAATAATGTTACAAATAAAAAAATAAATTTACAAAGTCTTTTCTGGCTCATCAACTTCCATTGGAGCCGGAGTCGGATCATCATTATTTTCTATTTGTACATTTGCATCAAATTCTTGAGTAATTTCTTCTATCATGCTATCAAGATTGGCATTCTTGAAAAGATATAAATAAATATATAAATACATATGCAATAATATATCCAAATAAATTTAATGATATTTAAATTTTTTGAAGCTCATTAACAAACCTGTGAAATACTAGAATCTGCCAAATATTGTGATGCAAGGTATTTTAAATTATTGGTACTAAATGTTTTTTTACAAATAAAAGCTATTTAGAAACTCTGAATCAATTAACGAATCAAAATAAATAATGTGACGTATACTTTTTTGTTTCTTTAGATAAACCTCCTGTCCTTGTCCTAAAATCATCAAGTTTAGTCTTAAAAAATGGTTGTTCTGAGTCGGCACTGAAATGATGTTTTGTCTATTCAAAAAAAAGCGCTATTAATACAAACTTTTATAATATTTCAAGCATTACTCATTAAGTCTATTTAGAGTACCTTTAAATCAACGATATTCTCCCACACAAATTCTCCTTTAATAATATTATCAGCAAATAAAAATGTCTTATAGAAAACTGGAGTATTTTTGGCAGTATTATCTTGCGTGCATAAAATAGCAGCTGAAAGAGCATTATAAGCAGCACATCTGAGTAGAAATTTAGCTTCTATAACTGATTCACTTGAATATTCATCCTAACAATTATAAACAATTATAATTGAATATTTATATAAATTCGAAACTAAAATAGCCATCAATAATATGTATGTATGCTAATTTCAAATCATACATGATCAGTCTTTGATTTAATTTTATGTGCAAAGTCCATTATTATACGAGTCAATTCCTTTGCCTTTGATATTCTCCCTTCAAAATAACTTTGAACAATTTCTCCTTTCTCCGAATAAATATGATCTTTAGAAACTCGCAGATACATAATGTGAAAAATAGTTATGGATTAAATATTAATTTTACAAAAAATGTACCAATACTATACAATAAAGGATATTTGTAATAAAGTAAACGATCCAGCTTTTGCATCAAGTTCATAAATTATTTCAGAGTCAGTTCTTGGATGTGTATTCTGTTCAATAATATTAATTAACTCTTTAATATGTCTTTTGTAAAATTCCACTACAAAGATCTTGGTTCCTTGCATTAATATAGGACTTAAGATTGATTGAATTATATTTCGATGAAAATTTGCAAATTTTGAATCCATGAAATATCTATTATTTACGAAAATCAAGTTATAAACAAAATAATAAGATATCAATGAAAAAAATATGTGTTAAATCAATTTATAATCAATTGACAAAATACAATACCCGAAAGCTATTTCCAAGGTTTCAACAAATTTAGAACGAGGAAGTTTAGAAACAAATTCACCCAATTTTCGATAAAACTCTTCACAATAAATATGATCATTTTCGCGGACAAAGATAGGAACTAAAATTTTAAAAAGGCTAACACTACTAGATCGCACCATTGCTTTAAGCAACCCATCAAGTATTGAAATATATTCATTTAGTCTACAAGATAGTTAAGGATATAACTTGTAATAATTTTTGGATAATTTATATTCATATGATTAGCATTTGAATTAAAAGGATACTTTCTGGTTCCACCAGACTTATAATCTGATGACCATAATGGAAATTGGTTATTCAAAATATTCGAAATACATGTCTCAATCTAGATGGAAAGTCAATGATTAATGATTAATGATTAATGATTAATGATTAATGATTAATGATTAATGATTAATGATTAATGATTAATGATTAATGATAGTAAATTTCTATATAATATATTAAATATTACCTTTTCAATTTGCATATCAGATTTAATAAATATTGGCAAAATGTCTAAAGCTTCAGACTTAAAATCAAGTTCTGTATTCTTTCCCAGGAATGATATGTATGTATCAAAGAACAATTGCTTAAAGTCATTTGAAATCGGATGATTTAATAAATTACGATCCAGCTTTAAAAGTCCTTTCCATAATTTCAATAAGAAACGTTGGTCTTTCGAATTATTAACGCTACAAAAATAGATTAGCAGAATCCATCAGCATATATTAATACGATAAATTTGTAATTAATGTCTAAATCATATTTTAATAGCAAAGCAGTACTTACAACTGACTCAAAAAATTCGTTGATGAAGTGAACTTGAAAATCAAATTAAAACAAAATGAAGGTTAAAAATCGTTAAATATTGTTAAATATCGTTAAATGCTATGTCATATCGACCCTTTTACTTACATCTTTTAAAAACGTTGATATCTGTTCCGGGTTTTTCTTAAAAGATAGATAATCAATTACTCCCCAAATAACATCCTTTACTATAGCATCATTAACACTCTCACAAAATATAAGAGCAAATGCTTTGAAATTGCGAGAGATATGTTCATTGATCTATTTTGAACGGTTATAAACAATTAATAAAAAGATTGTAATAAAATTAATATTACAGTAAATTCTAATTTGAAATTATAACTCACGCTTGATGAAAATTTCTGAAAATATAGGCTACCATCCTGATAACTCACATGAGAGCTATGACTTGGAAAACCCTGGATTAAAGTAAAAAAAGACTCTATTATTAAATACAATTGAAATATAAAATTTCTAGAGAATAAAAGATTATATAATGTGTTACCATGATGTCACTGAGAAGCCATCTGTTTAAAGCATCAGGATTATTACTCAAAACAAATGTAAGCAAATGACTTGCAAGGTCAATCCAAACAGGCTCTTGAACATTTTTGAGAGACTTGAATTTTTCCCATATTAAAATCGTATACCCATGTAGAGTACTATGACGAATTAAATTTGATGGTATATAAGCAAACAGTTCTGGGAAAATCTCTGTCGTAGTTAGAATTTTAAAACCATTCGTAATATGGATGTAACTAGCAGGATCTATTTATTTACAGAAAAAGTTATATGAAAATAATTATGAATACAATTACAAACAAAATTTTTGATAATTTCACCTGACTTTTCAATTTCAATACAAAGTAAATCAACATCATTTGAAAATGCAATATCGGCAATTTCTTTAATCATTTGAGTCAGTTGAGTATCATCAGGATTTGATCGTTTTTTCCACAAAGCCAGTAAATTTTCCAATTTTTTTGTAAATTTATCACGTTCATTTCCACCACTATATAATAAATTCAATCCCAAACTTTCGAAATAAAATAAAGATCTGGCCATTGTCTTAAAAAATGGATTACTGAAAATGTTTGTATTCCATACATTTTGCATATCATTATTGTTTGTATATTCAAGTATAGCAATAACAAAATCTATTAAACGATCAATCATTCGTGCTTCACGATTTAACCATTGTAATCTTTCTCCAGGTGTTAAAATATTTTCCGAACTAATAAATGAACTAAAACTACTTTCATCATCAACATCCATTATATCATGTGAATGACTAGAATCAACATTTAACACCATTCTTTCTAAAAAATAGTCAATGGCTTGTTGGAAAACTGAACTTTCATTTTCAATTAATACCAGTGGTGCCACAAATTTCTCTCTCATTAGCCACGTATAATTTTCTAAAACACATAAGAAGCGTAAACACCATCCTCTAGTTTTGGAAGAAATTACACTATGGTGCTGAGAAGGTAGTGAAGATAGAGTTGCAGTTTTATAAAGATTTGCCAGAAATGATGGATCTTTAGAAATTTCATGTGAAAGCCATCGAGAACCACTTTTATATTCTAAATAAAATGTGAAAGATTATATAACTTTCTTGGAACACGGCATGATACGAAATATTTATAACATACTATATATTCACCTGTTAGTAATACCACAAATTCAGAAAATAATTCTCTACACATGTTTGCATAATCACGTTCTAGTTTACAAGTTTCATTGAATAGCCATTTAACCAAAGACGATAAATCAGCTTTATCAAGATTAGGAAATTTGCGCCGAGTATCTGTTTCATTTATAAACAGATCTGATCTAACAATAATTATTTTTTTCAAATGTCTAATCGCAGAGATAGCTTGTTGTCGTGTACCTAAAAAGTTTTTATTTAACATTATAAAATAAAAATATTAATATTTTAAAGATATTAATGTTAGAAAGATATTAATATTCTAAGCAATAAATATAATTTTAAGAAAAAAATACCAATAGCATCTTGATCTTGATCAGAAAGTTTCAAGTTGAATAAAAGCCAATATAATAATTCAAATGTGAATAGATCAATCAATGGCTCTTCTTCACGGTATACACGATATATATGATTAACAGCAAGTGAAGCACCAAGACGCTTAGTATAATCAGGATGAGCAGAAAGATTATATAAACGCTTCAATAATGACTTAATATTCATAGGATTTTCATCCATTTGCTATATAACAAATAAAATATTACAATGGTTAAATATTTACAATGGTTTATTAAATAAAATCTCGTAAAAATAGGTAAATACCTGAGCTGATGATTGTTTAATTGACCATAATAAGAATTCGTTAAGGCATTCAGCACCATAATCTCGCAATGAACCCCAAGTATCACATATAGCATCAAGACAGCATTGTAATAGTGCGATAGTTTCCGGGTTTTCATATTGTGCATTGTTTGTAAACCAATGTATCATTTGTGCTACAAGACGACGAAATAGTTTTCTTGGAACTTGATCTGTATCAATGGCCAAGCGTAAAAGTGCAGGAAATATTCGACGATATATACGATAAAATGGACTCTAATAATAATTAATAACACGCAAATTTTAATCTAAATTTTAAGTTAAAGCATAACAATGGTTTATCAAACCTTTTGTGGTCCCGCAGTACTGCGAGCTTGAAACGCGCTCCTTCCAATCATAAGCAACATAAGAGAATGTAAAAGCTCGCAAGCAAAAACCTTTGTTTTTCGATCAGGTGCGGATTCGGCTAGCTCAACAATACGTGGAAAGAATTCGTCTATGATAATAATATTTGTAACAAATTCATGATATCTTTTCTAAAAAAAAAACTTTAAACTTGAATTTACCGATTGAAATTTCCACATTGGTATCCGGATATGGAATATTAAAGGTTAATTTTTTATCTGGATCCCAAGCCAAAAGATTATTTGAAGAATTTTGATCTTTAAAGCCATAAATATTTTGTTGTTGATTTGTTCGATTTATTACTTCATTATCAACAATACGTTCGAAAATCAATTTATTGGTTCCACCGAGTCTTCCAAGTATTCGAAGAACGCGTACTTGTAAATTATGTAATCCAGCATTTTTCTTTAAATGACCAACCTAATAAATTTATTTGATAAATTTGATAAATTTGATAAATTTAATAAATTTGATAAATTTAATAAATTTGATAAATTTGATAAATTTGATAAATTGATAAATTTAATAAATTAAGAACAACAAGATAAAAAATACTATTAATTATATTATATATATATACCCCAATAGTAGTACTTCTTTTATGTTTATCCACATCTCTTATTTTCTGTTTTCTAGCTTTCTCTACAGTCTTAGCTCCACGTGTCAATGATTGTGCATCAGCACGAACTTGAGCAATTTCTTTAAGAGAATTATCTATAGTGTCGGCAGTAACCAACAAATAATCATTTAAAAGTGGTAATATTTGCCCAAGTAATTTATTAATATTTTGAGATTCTTTCATATCCAATAACTTTTCAATTGCATTTAAACCAATATTTGCAAGTGGTTGATAACTTTGTCCCAATTTCAAAGCAATACGTATTGGTGAAATAAGAATATCCGAATGACAAAGCTCTCTAGGAGCCGAAAGAACGAGATCAAGGCATGAAGCAAGTAGATCATCTTTATATTGATCAAGTCGAACGCAAACTTCTTTGAGGAATTTTGTAAAAAGAAAGTAACTTGCGCGTTGCAATGATGTTGCGGAAGGTGATAATTGATCATGCATGCTGTGAATCGCGGTCTACGCGAATCAAAGAAGATATCAATTATCTTATCCAATAAATTATTTTATAATGCATAAAAAAAATTGTGGAATAAAGTAATATACCTCATCATTTATTTTTTTAATACCATCAAAAAACTTTATATTTTCTGCCACCTTCATACATGATCCCAGCATCTTGTAGAAACCGCTAACATAGGGATACTGTGTTGAAAATGTTATCAAAGTATCACCTGAAAGATAAACCCATCTCGAAAACAGCTCGCATCTAACCCTTGGTAAAAATAATTTCCAGAAATCTACAAGATTTTGAAAAAGCATAAAATCTTTAGAAACAACTGGTTTTAAATTATCTAGATCTCCAGAGCCAGCAATTGCTATTAAATTAGAGTCCGTATTTTTTTCAACATTGTCAGAGCCAGATTCAATAATTTGAGTTGTATCATTAGATGCTATATCTATAACATCAAAATTTAAAGTTCTAATTATGCGAAATACAGTCGACAGAAACTCATCATAAAGTACAGAAAAAAATTCTTTAATAGTATCATTATTTTGAGGTTCTTCAGATGAAAGACCACTTTGGCGAATAACCCAAGTTAAGGTTGAATCTTTAAAAATATGCTCCCAAAAATTGAACATCTCTTGATAAGTATGTTCTGCGACAGTATCAATAATTCCTGGAACATTTTCTTGACTATCAGCCTGACTTTTATGTTGAATTGCATCTGTACATGTCAAAACCATTGCTTGAAAAACTACAAAAATAATATTTTAATATTTGACATTTTAATATCAATTATATCAATTATATCAATTATATCAATTGGTTAATATTAAAAAAAGTTGATAACGCACATGTTTTGGCAACAAATTTTTGCAAAACACCTCGTCCTTTCATGTATAACATCCATAATAATTGTTCATAAGCATTTGCACTTCTAAGACGTAATTCGGATATTAAACGTGGGTAATACATAAGCATTAATCCCACTTCACGTTCAATAACCTCCATCAGTTCATCGAAAATAACATCAAATTCATGCCCGATATAACAATACGCTTCAATGAATAATGGTATTTGTTGAACATTCAGAGAAGTATCTTTATAATCCATACTAAATTAAGCATAAAAATAGTATAAAAATAGTATAAATAAAAATAATATAAAATAATATAAAAATAGTATAAAAAATAGTATAAAAATAGTATAATAGAAAAATAGTATAAGAATCAGTAAATTTAATCAAAATAAGTAATAATGAGGGTACCTTGAAACTACCCATGCACTTGGTTTAAGCAGATCCTGGAATAGTTGTTGTAATGTGCCTTCTTCCATAAATTTTTTTGCCGGAGCAGCAAAATACCCGACACCTCGAACAGCGATAGAAAGATCTTTTGTCAACTGATCCTTTGATTCTACCTCTTGATTTTGATCAACATTACTAGTCTTCCAAATGTTTACAAATATTGATAAAAAGAACTATGGGAAAAAAGGTAATTTAATTTGCCTAAACAATTGTACAATATTCAAATAATCATGAAATCAGTAAAACAATCATAATATAATCAATATACCTCCACGCATTGTTTTTCATGCTGACCAATATAATTTGAATTCAATAAAGCGGCAATCTTTTTTAAAAATGATGACATTAAATTTTAGAATAAAACTAGTCACAAAAAATTATTTAATTAAACTGAATAATTAAACTAAATTTATGCCTTTTTTAAAAATTCTCCAATAGCTTTAAACGCCGCACGTCTAACGTCAGGATTTTTATGATCACGACATTTCCAAAGACAATCCCACACTTCACGATAATGCTTCAAGTAGTAATGCTCAAATATAGTTGAATGATCAGATATATAATCGAATCCAGCTTTAATTCAGGAATAAGCAATTTAATTAGCAATATAGAACTATAAAGGTGTATCTGTAATAATATTGGTAATAATAAATTACTCTTTGCTATATCATAATGACTTTCGTTCTCGACCATAGTAGTACTTCTCAAAATGCATTGAAATACATATTCCTCTTGATTAACTAAAAATCAACCACATAATAAATAACTTTCTAATAAATAGGAAATAAATG
>CAJVPZ010000323.1:0-20783 GCA_910592135.1 Racocetra fulgida | reverse complement strand
AGCAACAAGAACAAGAAATTGAAAAAAAGAAAACAAAGAAACTGCTAGATTAAGAATGCAAAGATATAGAGCTTCTACGACAAAAGCCCAAAAAGAAGCAGAAAAAAGAAAGCTAGAAACAGAATGAAGAAGAAATAAGGAGAAGAAGGAGAAAGAAATTGACTAATTTTTTAAAATAGAACTTTGTAGTTTAGATGAACATTCAAAGGACAATACAAAGGAAGAGGATGTAGATGTGGATGTGGATGTAAAGGATGAGAGGCATAGATTAGGGAAAATAGACATTATTTGTGATAAATGTTTAGCATTAAAATAGAAGAGAGAAACTAAAGGGCTGTGCTGCTTAAATAGAAAAATCTAATTAGCATCACTTCAACCACCACCTGATTCAATATTTAAGTTACTTACTACAAATGATCCAGATGCCAAATAACCTTATATTAACAAAATAAGTGCATATAATCAAATACTTGCCTTTATATCTATTGAAACAAAATTAGATACAAAACTTGCTAATGCTAAAAAGGGGTTTATACTTATAAAATTCATGAATAACATTATTATCAACATGGTTCTTTTAATTCTGAAATTATTAAAGGAAAAGAACCTGTATTAAATTTTGCTCAAATATATTTCTATAATGGAATGGAGTTTGATAAACAACTTGAAAGAAGATATCAAAATAATAAAAAATTCTTTATCTATTTTACAAAAATCCTTTTGTTCAAAGATTTGTAACTGCAAAAGATAATGAAATAGCAAACAAACAAGAAATATTAAATATAGTAATTTATAATATTCATGGCAAAGATATAAGAAATTATAATATGCCAACATGTTCAGAAGTAGCTATACTATATAGTTTTGAATCAACACCAACAAAAAAGGATATTATTATTAAAAGAAATGATAATAGTTTAGTAAAGATATCAGAAATGCATGGTGTATATGATCCTTTACAATATCTTTTTACTATTTCCATATAGAGAATATGGTTGGCACAAAGAATTATTAAGAGCAAATGTTGTTAATAAAAAAAATAAAAAGAGAAAACGAAAAGAAACTGAAGCTGAAGAAATTATTAAAGAAGTTGCAAAAGTTGCAGAAGCTGCAGAAGCTACAGAAATTGCAGAAGTTGAAGAAGAAGAACAGGCTTATAAACAACTTAATCTTGATGATAATGCAATTGAACTATATGCATTATAACAACTTACTTTATATCATCTAAGAAGTTTAAAAAATCCTGATCTTACTAAACAACAAGAAAATTTTCATAATGAAAAATTAAAACTTTTGTGATAAAAAATAATACTTCCACAAGAAATAATCTCTGAAGATGTTGAAATAAAAATTGAATCTAGATCTTTATTTAAAAGGCAAGCAAGTCAAATAAGTCAAGCAAGTCAAACAGATTTAACTCATATAATGAAAGATGTGACTTTACTCAAACTTTGAGCAAATGTATCTCTACAACCACTTGATCAAATTTTTAACAAATTTAGTCAAGTGGTTGTGGAGATACATTCACTCAAAGTTTGAGTAAAGTCAAAACACCTGTCAAAATAGAAGCTGTGCCAATTTTTTTAAAAACTTTGAGTGAATGTATCTGCACAACCACTTGATCAAGGTCAATAAAAATTTTTTTATTTGAATTCTATAGATTCATAAAATTCAAATAAAAAAAAATTCATTGACCTTGGTCAAGTGGTTGTGGAGATATATCTATAAATCGTTAGACAGAACAGTCCAAAAGATCGTAGGTTCAGGTTATACAAAGGCAATCGACCTGTTTGGCATTATCATGATCATCAAAAATAGAGATCATGTGACTTTTTTTCATTTTAATTGGCTGAAAGGCCAGAGATATATAGTTATATATCTTTAGCTAGAAATGCCTAGAAGAATCTATTAATTAATATTTTTATTGATATAATTACTATATTATTTTTTTTTCCTAATTCGGCTGTCCTGCCCTTGTTTATTTGGGATCAAGTTATTCAAAATTATATATAAAACTTACAAGTAATTAATCTCTAACTATAGTAGATCCAACCAAATGAAGAACTCATCCACATGATTTTATACATCAGGTGCGACCTGCCTCAGTAGCTCTTGGCCTTCCTTAGGGTCCTTAACTCACTAAAGACTTTTTTCCTGTTGTTTATCGGCTGGCTGCTACCCGCTCATCAAGAAGCTCTATATCTTTGCATTCTTAATCTAGCAGTTTCTTTGTTTTCTTTTTTTCAATTTCTTGTTCTTGTTGCTACTGGTAAATCTGCTTGTGTTTGAGACCTTGTTTTTTGTGAAGGTTCTGAAGGAAATTCCTCTGCTTGTCTCCTTTTATTTCTATAAAATGTAGATTTAGCAGATTTTTTGCATTTAAGCTTTTCCTCTTTTCTTCAGGAGTTTTATTTTCCTTTGGTTTATATAATATTACAATATGAGGAGGTGTTACTCTTCTTTTTCTTTGCATTTTCTATCTAATTAAAAAAAATTTAAGATAATAAAATTAATTATTTATATAATTATATTAAATAAAACAAATATATATTGAATAAATTAAATAAATTTTTAATATCTTTATTATTAATTATAAAGTTTTATCTCTTTTCTTTTTTTTTATTATTAATATAATGCCATAATAGAAACTTTATTACAAATAGAAAAATAATTCTAAACTTAAGATTTCTAACTATATTTATATTACATAAAGCACACAATATGACATTACATCCCCTATTTCTTATGAAATGCTATAGTTAATTATTTTAAACTAATTTTTAGCTAGGATAGGTTGAAGGAGACCTAAGGTAATAGTCATGGCATTAAATAAAATATGCAGTTAAAGCATATCCTTGTAAGAGCTATTTATTAATAAAGAAATTAATATCTAAAGGTTGTATTATTGTTAAAAGATTATTTGAAGAAATAAATGTGTTGAGAAAGTAAGATTTTGTACGTTTAGCTTTGGCATTAATATTTCAAGAGAGTTCCTATTGATGTTAATAAATATTACAAATAGACTATAGTTCTTGACAGTACCAAGATAAAGATTATTAGAGAGATTAATTTTTTTTTTTGGTATTAAGGTGATGCCTTGCTCGTATCTTTATTAAATAATTTTTAAAATAGTAACTATATAGAATTAAACTATATAAAGATACTACTATTTATACGAATACAAATAAAGCAAAATTACATGCAAGAATAAAAGCTCAAACATATTTATTTGTGACCTAAACCTACTAGAGTGGTCAAAAGCTCACCTAGATTGTGATAGTTGGGATATAATTTAATGAGATACTATGTTTTATTCAATGTTTGATCTAGAAACTGAATTTCCTTATAGCCTGGCCAGCTGGAGGGCAGGTGCCAGTTTGGGAATATAAATGATTTGGTAGTCCACATAGGCAAGAGTATATATAGTTTCTTTGAGTAGGATTTCTTCTATTTAGATTTGGTATTGTGTTATTACATCTAGTATAGAGATATGATAGTTCATGTTGTGTTCTTCAGTTAGAGAAATTAGTACAGTATGGTTTTCAAATCTGTTTGTATGTCTGTTCATTAATTTTGAGTAAAAGTTTAATAATAATATGTGATGCTGTCTTGTAGGAGATATTAAAGTCATATAAGGATTTAATAATAGATTTAAGAATTAAGCCTTTAAGTGTGAATTCTAAATGATGAGAGGAAGGTAATAGTGCTGAGGGGTTAAATGCTTCATGGTTTTGAATTTGATAGATGAGTTTGTTTGTTTGAGTAGATAAGAGATCTAGTTCTAGTGACTTAAAATAGTTATTAACAGTAGTTAGAATAATGTTATTAATTTGTGTTGAGTTAGCACATATATACCAGTGTGAATATGAGTTAGTTGTTTTGTATTGGAAACAATTAGCATTCTAGAAAGTTGTGAGATAAAGTATATGATGATAAAAATAAGTAGATAGTTCGTTAAGTAATGTTTTAATTTTAAAGGATTTGAGTTGATTGAGCTTAAAGTTAGTGATATTGTAGGTAGGCTTATAGTTGTGGTTGAAATATAACCAGGTTGATCTTCAGTCTATCTTGTGATTAGTTTGAGACCATTCTTTATTGCGTTTTTGTGAGGACCACATTGCAAGAATATGTGCTTTACAGATAGATTTCATAAAATATCATGTAGAAAGTTCGATAGTAAATTTTTCATCTTCACATTGTATAATATAGTATAGGTTGTAGATATTTATATAGTTGAAGTTCAATTTGGGTACTAAAATGTGTTGTATAGCTAATAAATCGGCTAAATTGTTAAAGAAATTATCTGTATGGGCTAGAACTTTATGAAGAGTGAGGTTAATTTGATATGATTTAATGATATTGAGGAGAGTGTGCCATAGTAATCAAGTATTGAATTTAAAAAGTTTGTTAGGTTTGAAGATATAAAAATTAAGTTAGTTATATTTAGAAATAAGAGATTGGAAATCTGTATAAATATTGATTGTAGAGTTATGTGAGACTGTTGAGATAGCTGCCAATATGGCAAACAGTTCAGCTTTATATGAAGATGGCCAAAGTTCAATTTGAGCATTAAATTGTGATATGATTTGGTTGTTGTTATCAACTTGGACCCAGCCTATACCCATAGTATAGTGTTCAGTACCAATGTTGATTACAGATCTATCGGTAAAAAAATTAGTTACTTTATGATTGTGGTTGTTAATAGATATTGTTTGAAGTTTAGCAACTGCTTTACTGGTTTGAAAGATTTGATAAGCAATAGAATCTATCATTGGAATAGTAGGTGGTGTTGGTAAAGTAATGTTATAAGGTGGGTGTTTAATTGCTGTAGAGAAGATAAGGTCCATGTAGTTGGTATTAAATCTAAGATGATTTGAATGAATTCTTCCGAAGAACTATATAGCTGTGATTGCTGATATGTTGACTGTACAGGCTGTTTTGATTCTGTTGGAGTTGAAGTAACATCCTAAACAGAGTTTGCAATTAACTGGTGGCAGTGAGCAGTTAGTAGTGTTTAAGTTAAAGTTTGCTTGCCAGTAAGTGATTGAAAACTCTTGGTTGTCTGGATATAGTTTATGTATTTTTCCAAAAATGATTTCATCATTATTAAATGTAATTGCCTATAGTTTAAACTTTTTAAGAATGTTGTGAGTACTAAGAGCAAAGATGTTAGTTTCTGTTTGTTGAAATTGAGAAAGTAAGGTACGATCATTTTTATCTGCTAAGATTAGGTCTTCTAATGTATTAAACCAAAGTGGTATTTTGCCTTTGGGTATATATTTAATTCTAGGTGATATATATTGCCAGTCTAGCAGATTTATATTGTCTGCTATACAAAGCTGCTCAAGATATAATAACCGTAGATATCTAAGTTGTTGTTTAAAAATATTATATTTTAGATGTTTGTATAAGATTTGTTCAAGTGATTGTAGGTTGTTTTGTATTGTATGAGGCTAGAAGAAATTAGGGTTAGCAGTTAAGCTAATTTGTAGATGAGGAAAAAGTTAGATAATTTTACAGTTTAGAGTAGACTTATTTAGTCCATCAATAATGGGATTAAAGTGCTGCAGTATATTTGTGCTAGACCATAGGTTGTTTTGAAGTTGTTGTAATCTAATGTGTATTGTTACTCTTAACAGGTTAGGGTCATTAATACATATATAAAAGTTGGTAATATGGTGTTGTAATTGTATATCCCAAATATTACGGATATTATATAGATATGGGTTAAGCATAGTGCTATTTGGGATAGATTTGGAAAGATGAAATTTGTGTTTGGCTACTGTAAGGTATTTAGCTAGTATTTTGTTACATATAGTACGAGATATTACTATATTTTGTAGTCTGTATTCTATAGTAGGTATTATAACTGTATTAATGATATAGACTATTTGTTTGTCCGTAATCTTTTTTGTGTTTGCAATATAGTTTAAATGAAGAGTTTCATCTTGTATGAGTTTAATCTGTTCGGTTTGTTTGTTGTTTAATGTAAACCAACATCCTAAATATTTAAAAGGCTGGTTGCTTGGTATAGAGTTAAGTGTGTAATTGATAAAGGATATAGAAATAGATTTACAATTTGTAGCAAATATTGATTTTGTAGGATTAATTTAGAGGTTGGCCATTTGATAAAATAATATGGCTGTTTGAGTGATCCATTCTATTTCTGCTTTGGTTTGTGCAATCCATAATGTATTATCCATATATGCTAATACGGATGTTGAGGCTTGTGTATATTGTTTGTGTTTAGAGTGTAAGTTTGTGTATCAGGTTGCAGATAAAGTGTATCCTGTATAACAAGAAGCTACTTTATGAATTAGGAGATCATAATAAATCCTCCAGAACAGAAAGGTTATAGTCTCTCCTTGATCAATGCCATTTTTGATCTGGTAGTTCTTAGTAAGATCTAGGTTAGTGATAACTCTGTTGTGATGGTCGAAGAGTAAGTTGGAGAGTATTTCAATAAGTTTGATAGGTATATAGATGCATGTTAAAAATTTTTTAAAGAGATCAAGGTTAACAGAATCATAAGCTTTGCTCATATTTTGAGATATAAGCCAAAGTTCTTTAGAATTGCAGGAAGCATTCTCAATGATATTGTTGAGAATATGTATAGGAAGCTGTACTATTGCCTGGAAGAGCAATATAATTATAGGGAGAAAGGATAGAATATTTGGTGAAGATGTAGTTAAGTCGATTTGTAAGGATTTTAGTATATAGTTTCTTGATATGTTCAAGTAAACTTATTGGTCTAGTGTTAGTTAAATCACCATCAAAAATAGGTTTTTTGGAAATTGAGAAAATTCTTCCTTCTTTTCATTATTTAGGGATTTTGTTCGTATTAATACATCTGTTAAACAGAGCAGTAGTGGCTTGAAGAAAAGTATGACCTGCATGTTTTAGCATTTCGTAGCTAATTCCCAAAGGATTACAAGCTTTGTTGTTAGGTAGTTGTGAAAGAGTATTTGACACTTCCTTAATAGAAAGTTCTATAAGAGCACTATGATACCATTCTGGGTCAACATAACTAAGAGGTTCATAGTCAGTTGCCCAGAAGGAATTATAGATATTTTCATTAATTAGTCTAAGTTCTGTCTATTGTTCAAAGTGCTGTTGGATGTGGGATCTAATACTGTTTGTGTCTGTGATAATATTATTATCTGTTTTAATATTATCAAATTTAACTGGATCTTTGTAATGGTTTAATATACTGTTGATCATAAATTTGGTATTGATTTGAAGTTTGTCACATCTTTTAGAGATATTATCATTTATTTACTATCTAATTTCTTTAATGTTTTCAATATTGCATGTATGATAAAGTGCTTTCCATTCATCATTGCTTGCAGATATCCAGTTGGATAATAAATCGTAATTAGTTGGTATTAATAGTATGTTTAAATTGTAGATTGAATTAATATGATTAATTATAGAGTTGTGTTAGTTTGATATAGATGTGTGATTTTTAATTGTTGCTTTAATTTGTTGGATAATATTTCCTAATTTTTTAAGATGTGTATGCAAAAAAGAGGCTTTAGGTGAGTAAATATGTTGGAAATTACATACAGTAAATTTTTTGTTTGGTATATATTGCATAGCAGCAAAAATGACACTGGTTTGAATTTTGTATCATGTGGCTTTAAGTAATTCTGATATATGAACAGATGTGGGTGTATTGTTGTTTTTGAGATTAGAAAAAACTTGGTTAGTATATGCTTGCTATTTTTCAGCATTCATATTTTTGTATATAAATACTCTTTTGCAGCTTTTGGTTGATATATGTAGTTTTTTAGAGAGTGCATATGGGAAAGTCCATGTTGATGTTATGATTAAATAATCACTCTTGGTGCTAGTATGTGGATCATCTGTTTGATATGAGGTAAGATATTAAAAGATAGAGTAGTTTGCTCAGATATAGTCAATACTACTCTGGAATCTGCTACTTTGCTAGGTTACAGTGGAGGATTGAGTATGAGCTGCCAGGTCATACATATTGTTAAATTGTAGAAAGTGTAGTAGTTTGTACTTAATAGATGCTGATTGTGTATTGTCATTTGTAGCATTGAAATTACCTATTACAATAGGTTGTAGGTTGTTAGAAGTTGCTTCTTGTATCCACTAAATGATGTTGTTTTGAGTTTCAAGTCATAGTTGTGAGTCATTAGATGGTAGATAGGTGGAGATAATTCTAAATCTAAAGTTATATCTAAAGAGGATATCAATAGCGACTGCATATCCTGGAGCTGTGAGAATCTTATAAACATGTGGTTAAGTCTGTTATTTAGCATAATTGCTGTACCTACTTTGGATTCGTCTGTGCAAGACCAGTAGTATGTGAAGTTTTTAAATTTTTGAAGTTTGGTACGAGTATTTGATTGAGTGATTTTGGTTTTAGTGATGCTTATAATATTGACGTTGTGGGATAGATAATAATCCTCACAAACTTGTTATTTTAAATCTGTATTATATTTACGTACATTGTGTGTACAAATGGATAGATTAAGTGGTTGGGTTTGAGGTTTGTTGTTTGAGTTTGTTAGGTGATTTGTGTTAGAAGAGGCATTGGTTGAAGCTCTTGTTGTAAAGTGTGATGATAGCTGTATATTATTATAGGATTCTATTGAAAAAAGTCTAGGTGTAGATGCTAGATCTGGTATAAAGAGGTTTGGCAAAGTATTAGGTGTTAAGTATTCAGGATAGGATCTTAATAGTGTTTGATAATATATTAGATATTGGTCTGCTTGTAAAATAGTGTAGTTTTTTAGGGGTTCAAGCTTGTTAAAGAGGTATATATAAGCTTTACTATAGTTTTTTTTAATAGAGATAATTGTCTTATATTGGTGTTTACTAGTTGCATATATAATCTTTTTGTAGTAAGTAAGGAATAATTCTATAGTTTGGGAGTCTGGAAGTGTAGATAAGAATTGACTAGAAAGGTATTTATTGTAACAGATATTGGGATTATGATTAGAGTTAAATGTTTGATTGATTAACAAGTCACAGGGTTTGGATGGTATTAGTAATAGCTTGTTCAGATTGTCTTTTACAAGGTCGTTCACCATATATCCGGCTCTTACGGTTTCCAGATTTTCTGTAGTTTGCTCTATATATTGAGTCTGACCATCATAAACCTAGAAATCTAGGTAAATAGGCTTTTCCACCTGCCTACTTACATCATTCTCTTTACCAACTACTATGGATATATCTTTTGGTAAAGTGGCGGCTGCATCCATGAGTTTTGTAAAAGACAAGTTTATTGAAAAGAAGGTTGGAATTCATTAAAGAATAAAGTTTCTTTAATAGAGAGAGGTGTGATAAAATGCATATTAATTTTTTTTAAAAGAAGTTGTTCGGCTTCTGGATAAGCTGTTTCTTTAAAATATTTTGCAATTTGTGGATAATTTAATTTTTTATCTTTAGAGTTATAACTCTTGCTAAAAGTTTAGTGCTAATAGGTTTAAGGGTAAGTGTATCTATAGCTTGTTATCTGCTAAGATGTTCTATATTATAGTTTTGTGCTGCAATTTTTTGGTAAAAAGCAAGATAAAGATAGAAATAGTAACTGCAGAGTTTGTGATTAACTGTTTTAGATGTATTTGATAAGCGAGCAGCTTCTTCAGCTGAAGTTGCTAACTTGTCAAGTAATTTGGTTAGAATTTGTTTGTTAAAGATTGCTTCATGTTTACTATCAATATAGAAAATAGATAGATCGAATGTAAGGTCTTCATTGTCTTGTTTAAGATAGGTTATGTAAGATCTATCAAGGAGTGCTTTGAATAGTTGCTTGAAATTGTGTCTGTATTGGGGTTTTTGAAGGTTTTGATTATTGTCTGTTTCTTTGGCTTTGTCCTTGTCAGTATTGTTAATAGTTTTAGCAAAAGGACAGGAAGTGTCTCTGTATGTAAGAATATAATGGTTTGTGTGTTTAATGGCTTCATTACGGTGTGAATGAAATTGTTAGGTTTGTTAAAGTCCAAAGAGATAAGTAAAAGTTCTTTAAAATGTTGAATAAAGGCCTGATGGAATTGGTATCATAGGGAGTTATAGACTTTTATTTTGTTTATGGACTGTTCGAATTGGTGACTATATTGTGGAAAGAAGTTGTCAAACTACTTATTAAAGTATTTAAGTGAGTTTGATAGAGATGGTATGTTAAATTTCTTATTAAAGAGATTTTTAGGAATGTTGAATTCAAGATAGATATTAAACTTGGTGTCAGATTTGATCTGAAGATATTTCTTGTCTTTGTTATAACTAGTTATTGTGGAGAATATTCTGAATTTTTTTGGTTTAAGTTTAAAGTCCTCTGCAAATTTGACATAGTTGATAGATTGATAATTGTCTAACAAGTATAGGTGGAGGCAAGCCAGGTTAATACAGAATTGTAATCTGTTTTGAGTTTTGTAAGGAGGTATTGTTGTAGAGAAAACAAAAATTTTTGGATAGTTTAGTTTGGTAAAAAGGACTATAGTAAAAGCAAGTGTAAGTTTTTTGAAGGTTTCTTTAATAATTTCAAATGTGATTGTAAGGGCTGCATCAGTGTTAGGGTTTTGTTGTTGAATAAATTCTGTGAGAAATTGTAGTTTTTCTTCAGCCATCTTATGAATAATGTAATGGAAGCTAGCTTTAAGAGCTTTTTGAGTAGGAGTTTCAGTGCGAATTTTTTTGCCTGGGTAGAAGTCAAATAGATGTTTTTTAATGTGGTTAAATATTTTTCTAGCTATATCTGTTTGTAATTATGTATATTTTTCCATTTCTTCAGAGACTGGAAAGTTAGCGAACCAGTCAAATGTTGGATTATTTTTATTATTAGAAGTATTAGTGTTCTGTTAGTTGGAGTAGGAGGAGGTACTTGTATTTTGTTGATTAGAGATAGTATCTTTATCTGGTTGTTGTTCAGGTTGTTGTAAGTAAGGTTGTTGTTGTTGTGTATTGAAAGTGTTAGTATGTTGTTGTTGTTGCTGTGTAGTATTTGTGTTGTTAGATGTAGAATTGTTGTCAATATCCATATTGTCATTAGTATTATTTCATTGTTCAGTTGAAGATAAAAGATTGTTGGGTCTGTATTTGTGTAAGGATTGTTGTAGTTTTTAATAAATGAGTCTGCACTAGTTGAAGAGCCTTGTTGGGTGTTGTAAGAGGAGAAACTTTGTTGTATAGTAGATTCAGTTTCAATGCAAGATTTGTGATAAGGTTTGTCATTAAACAATATAGCGTCTACTGCTAAGTAGTGTAAATTGTTGGTTGCTTTACACATAATGGGTTTTTTACATTTAGCATATTTATAATAGTGTACATCAGGTGTTGGAGATACAGTTAGAGAAGGAGAAATAAATTGAGTAGCTTGCTCAATTTTTGCTGCAATATTTCTAAGTTTTTTGGTGTTTTTAATAGTAGTTGTATTTGTATCTTTTTCATAGACTTGGTTGTTTTGAGAAATAAATTGAGTGTGGTATTTACCACAGATATAGGTAACAGTAGATGTCATAAGTAAAGCTTGGAAAAAGTATATGGTTTTGGTTTTTTCCCTGAGTTCTGTAGAAATACAGTTGGTAGATCATTTGTTAGTAGGAATTGGACGAGATATATTAGCTGTATCTTTAAAGATTCTGATTCCATAACTATTTGGATGATTTTTATGAAAGTAGTCAAGGTCAATAGTATCTGGGCTTGTGCTTGTTAAGGTAGGCATCTTGGTAATAAGTTTGCTTAAGGACTAAACTTCGGTTGATTTAATAAAATTTTTTGTAATAAGATTTTAAAGAATTTTAATATTGCAGCTGGTGTGGTTTGTGTAACCTTGTATAATCTTGAGTAACCCAAATTAGTCTGAGGTAGTACAAGAATGTGGCTGGTGTGGCGGGTATAACAAAAGAGTTACACATAACACTAGAGTACAAAGGTTGTATAAAAATAGTAGTAGGTAACAGTAAATAAAAATAGCTTAGAATTAATAATTAAGTTACTATTTTAAGCAATTTGATTTATACAATAGAAAATTTAATTAAATCTAAATTTGGAAGTGACTTCCCATTATATGAAAAATGGGTTGAGGGAAAAAAGTTGGGGGTAAAGACAAAAGATTTTTAAGAATTTTACAAGAGAGCAAAAAAAGTTTTTTGTTGATAACTTGGCCAATATTAGGCCAAAAATTTCCATTGATAGCTTGTTTTAACCGAGTTAGTGAGCTTAACAACCTGTCTTAGAACTACTAGATAGGTTGTAAAAGCAGTTTTAGAGAAATAGTTAAAAGTTTAAATTTTAAAACCAAAAATGGTTTTTGTAGTGTTCTGCTACGAGTTTTCAAGATAAAGGCTTGAAACTTTTAAATTATATGTAAAATTTTGAGCTGAACAATTTTACTTAAGAGGCAAGAAGTGGTTATCTTAATAAATTAATAAGTTATTAACAGTTTTTCACTGGTGAATTTTTAATTAAGTTTTGTATAAGTGATTGATGGAAAGAGTTTTGTACATATTAGAGAGATTAATAAGAAAAGAGTCAGTATGTTTGTTAAGTAATATTTTGATATTATTATATATAGTAGTTAAAAAGGTGTTAGTAATTGTATGTAGTATAGAAAGGTAGTGTGGATTAGAAGAGTTTGTGGTGAAATTTAGTAAATATTAAGAAGAGTATTAGAAGAATTGTTAGAAATTTGAAAAGTTGTTAGAGTTGTTTGAATTATGTTAATTAGATTATAGGTGAGATTAATATTATTGTTTGAGCAGATAAGAAGATGAAGAATGTTTTCAAGATTAGGACATTGAGAACATGCTGATGTATTATAAAGATGAGGATAGCAAATATTAAGATTTTTTATAGTAGGAAGATTGTTTGTAAGAATTTTAATACGAAAAGAATATTTAATAAACAAATCACAAGTTATCTAAACAAATATATTTTTTTTATATGTAAATTGTACTATAAGCCTAAATATGCAGCACTTCTATTTAAAACCTTTTTTTACTAAGTAAATTACTCTTGGGCTTGTAATAAAAGTTGTAGAGCTCATCAAGATGCATTTAATAGTGAAAAAACACTAAAATCGGTCTGGTGGTTCTTGAGAAATCTTTAAAAAACTTCTTTCTTACATATAAAATTTCTTTAAAAAAAATTGATTTTTTTTAAAGAAATTTTATATGTAAAAAAGAAGTTTTTTAAAGATTTCTCAAAAACTACCAAACCGATTTTGGTGTTTTTTTACTATTAAATGCATCTTGATGAGCTCTACAACGTTTATTACAAGCCCAAGAGTGATTTATTTAGTAAAAAAAAAAGTTTTAGATAGAAGCACTGCACATTCGGCTTATAGTAAAATTTACATATAAAAAAAAATATATTTGTTTAAATGACTCACGATTTGTCTATTAAATGTATTATATTCTAAAGAATTTAATATTTTGAAATTTAAGGCTCATTTAATTTCTGGAATGTCTTTAATGAACTTTAGCATAGACTATTTTGAGAGTTTTTGAATTGTAATAGTATTTTTAATAAAGGTATACATTTTGAATAGTATTAGGTGATTATTCCATAAAAAGTGATTTGGAAGGAATGGAAGAGAAAATGAAATATTCGCTTTGGAACATCCTCTTTTAGCAAGTAAATCAATCTGGTTGTGAAAGAAATTATTAGAGTGAGATTTGACTTTGTAAAATTGTATATTAATGTTTTTTGTATCTTTAAGATAGTTTATAGAGAAGATAATATCCTAATTTTTGGTTTGTATAAGCTTAGTAGGAAGGATAGATTATAGATTCTTGATTGCAGTTTTGTTATCAATATAGATATTGATAGAAGAGTTAAATAGCAAGGCAAGAAGAAGACTAAAGATTATCTCTAGTTCAATATGAGTAGAGTCAGGGTATTGTTATAGAATAAGTTGTAGTATTAGTGTTATTATTAAGCTTATTATTAGTTATTATTAGTTATATTATTATTATATATTACATTATATTATTATCTTATATTCTATTATTGTATATCATATAATCTTAGATATTATTGGTTAGTTGCGTGTAGCATTAGAAACTGATAGAATAGTAACCATTTCTACCATTCTTACAGTTATTACCATTTTTACCATTCTTACCGGTTTTACTATTTTTACTGTTTCTACTGTTTCTACCATTTCTATCATTTCTACTGTTTCTTATTATTTCTATTAGTTTTAGATAGTTTAGAAAAGATATATAAATCCTGGCTTTTCTACCTTCCTGCCAGTTAGTTTGAATCATCTTTAGATAGACTCAAGTAGATACAGAAACCTTCTTTAGTTATAGAATTCTTTCTTGTAATTAAAGTCTTATATACCGTAAATAAAATATATCTTTCTTTAACTATATACTTTCCACAAACTGCCCTTAGTGACGTAACATTTCACTTCCACACCACTATAATCTCACAATGGAGCTTTATAGCTGCGTGCTTTGCTACTTGTACTGTATTAAAAAAAGGCTACAGTCTACTTATAACAATTTGGTGCCTCCTAGTGGAAAGGAAAAATTCTTGCTCTAAAATCCTTATTAGCTTTAGCTTTTCTTCAATAATGCTACAAATATTAATCCTATTTTAAAAATCTTATCTTCTTTATATTCTTGAATACATCTTCTATCTTTTAGTATATAGGTTACTTAATACTAAATGCTTCCTCATCGCTCTAAAAATTATCAAAGTTTTTACTCCCTTTTTCTTTACTATAAACCTTGTCTCTATGTACATTATTATCTAAACTTTAACTCTTGATATCTCACCACCTACCCAACTGATTTGGATGATCTCACCTTTTTTAGATTCATAAAAAGCTCCTCTACATTTCCTTTCTAAGTTACAAACCTTATTAGTATAGTACCAACACCTTGAACATTTAACTTTTCTATTTGTGGTTAAAGTTTTATACCCTAAGGGAAACTCTGCCAGATTCACTCTCCGAGAAGATATTTATTTACGACCCCAGCTATTACTCTTTTCTAATAGTTTATTGTTGGAAGTCCTGACAAATTGAAAGAGATTTGCTCAGAAAAGCACACTTGAAGCCTCTGCTTTTGTAGTAACCTAGGAAGTCCTGACAAATTGAAAGAGATTTGCTCAGAAGGGCATACTTAAAGCCTCTGCTTTCGTAGTATCCAAGAGATAGCTAGCAGCTTACTGCGAACCTTAATCAAGGAAGATTAAGCACGAATTACCCACAAAAAAGTGTAGGTGTAAGTAATTCTATCACAACAACCAGAACATTTTTAATTAAATATTGCCACCAAGAGTCTGCTCACAGCATTATATGCATCGAGTATATGAGTTACATTTAGAAAGAATTAGAAGACACACACAAGACCACGAGAATACTAGTCTTTATAACAAAACCCTCCAAGTACTTTCACCTGATGATTCGTGTAGATACTGTTTTCCTGACCACAACTATCATCGCTCTTTCCATAGTTTTTGATATTGGTACTAACGACAATTTGCTGCTACCTCCTACACCCAAATAATAATTGCAGCTCACCTTGACCTGACTACAGACCCTGACTACTCTTTAGCTCGAGTTTTAGTCAGAAATCTTATTTTTAGTTGCAGTTATCGACTCTCTCTTGAAAGTCCTCACCAAGTAGCAACTACTCTTTTAACTAATTATACTAGATATCGGCTTGCTTCTTACTTGCCTCTGGGATTTGTCTCCAATGTTTTTGATCCCTATATTGAAGACCCTGAGTATACACCTAGTATCTACCAAACCACTGATATTAATCAAGAATTAGAAGACTCTAGTTCACCTGTACTCTCTACATCCCAAAGTGAAAATACTCTGATATATCTGAGCAATTTATCTAGACGAAGCCCTACTTTACAACCAATAAATCTAGAAGATATCTCTAATATAACTACCTCAACATCTTCTTTATCTCCCTATGATGAAAATACAACTCCAATTCAATTTCCACTTAGACCTAATACCTCTAATCCTCTTTACACTGATATACCCTTATATGCTACACCTCCTCCTGTAGTTAATCTCTCTCGAACCCAATCTGTTAACCGATTTATCCAATTCTTTAACTATATTATACCCACTACTAACTTACCTCCTACTAATACTCCTACTGCACTCGGAACCTACCCAGAAACTAACTTAAATCCTAGCACAACTCCTTTAAACACTCTTCCTCTACTCTGAAATCAACTTCCTACTGCCCCTTTATTAGAAAAACCAGACAATAACCAAGTCCCTAATAATAATACTGAACCACCCAAAGAAGAAATAGACAAACAAATATCTGACGCCAGAACTAATTCTACTATAACTGACGACAAAGAACCTAATGATAACATAGCACAACAAACCAACCAAGCTCTTATCCAGGCTGCTGAAGCTATGGCTGCTATAGCTGCTGCCCTTGGACATGGTGGTAAAAAGTCTCTTATTAAGATAGATTTTTATTGAGGTGACGGAACCCAAGACTCTATAACATGGATAGAAGAATTTGACCGTGCTGCTAAAGCTAACCACTGGAGTGCCACTTAACAATTGGAATTAGCTACTGCGTATATGAAGGACAATACCCAAGAATGGCTCATTAGTCTTGCCAATGCTTCTAATTGCTACCATAGTGTCCAACATGGAACTAATGTTAATAGAACTGATATTGTGAGTTTTACTTACATGTTCAAAGAAAAATTCAGTATCTTTAGACAAAAAGCAACTTGGCAGAAACAGCTTTTTGAAATTAAACAAGGAACAGACACAGTCGACACTTATGTTAATCAATTTAAACGATTATATCATTGAGTAAAAGACCCTGCTAATTGTCTTCCTGCAGCCCTGTTAGTCTAATTTTTTATCCAAGGACTACGCCTTGAGTATGCTGTTAATGTACAAGCTGCAGAACCTGCTAACTTAGATGCTGCTATAACAGAAGCATGAAGATAGGAAACAGAACAGGTCATGGCTGCTAAAAACAATATAAATGGTGATAGCAATGCCCAAGTCATGGAATGACTTACCAAACAACTTGCTAAGCTTAATATCAACTTGGCTGCACAACAACCTACTACCCCTGTCTATTACTCCAAAACTAACAACAACAATAATAATAACTCTCCTCAACAAGATAACAACAACAACAATAACTCCTGAGATGCCACTTGTTACTACTGTAGCAACAGAGAACATTTTATTATAGATTGCAGAATCAAAAGAGAGGATAGCCAAAAGAACTCTCGAAATTATCGATTCTCTAGTCAAGACTATAGATATGCTTCTCAAAATAATTGATTCTATGATAGATCTCGATCTTGCAATCAGAACAAATCCAAAAATCGAGACTATGACTGACGCAATAGATCCTAAAGTAGAAGCCAATCACATGATAGATATCACTCTAATAATCGCTCTTCCTATGATCGAAATAACAGGTCTTGAAGTCAGTTCTCTACCCCTTATCCTCAAGATATATATATCGCAGATACAGCTAATGACTATACCTATGAACAATTCGAAACTTTCTTAGTCAATGAATCCATTAGAACAGCTTTAGCTAATTATCTTAATGAAGAATCTAGCACCCCTAACCAGACACAGACACCAACTTATACTACTCCTGTTAAATGTAACATTAAACTCAGAAACAGACCCTACTATGCTGTTATTGATAGTGGCACTGCAATTAGCATGATCTTACATCAAGTTGTTAAGGAACTTGGTCTGAAAATTGAAGCTCCCTCTACTAGCTTGATTGTATCAGCCACAGGACCCTCTACTAGACCTTTAGGAATCATCAAAAATCTTCCTGTTGAAATTGAAGAAATTCCTATTTCTCTAGATGTAGAAGTAATGATCGCTACTTCTTACTCTCTGCTCTTAGAGAATAACTGGTCACAAAAAGTTGAAGCCAGCTATAATTAGAAAAATAAGGCCTATACCATCAGATAGAACAAGAAGAAAATTCATATTCTTACTACCTATGAACAGCACCAACCTCTACCTGCCTAACCTACAGTTACTGATGAAAAAGAGTTAGCTTAATTCGAACAGGAATACTTAACCCCCAAGGAAGCTTATACCATTACTCCTGCAACCTCAACGAATGAAAACCCTTGGACTACCCAAACCTCCAGATCCAGATATCAAACTTCCCAAGTATCATCTTGTAAAACTTGTCGAGAATGCAACTCTGCTAGTCACCTTTTTGCTGATTGCCCCCATAACCAATGTCATCGTTGTTATCAATATGGACATATCTCTGCTCACTGCCCTCATTAAGCTCCAAAGGGAGATATTTGTAAAACCTGTTCTCAACCTGGACATCTTTATAGAAACTGTTCTCAAAATAGATGTCACCAATGTGATCAATATGGTCATATCGGAATTGATTGCCCTCTTGCTGTTTACAAGCTGGATAACCAAAGATACAGATGTGGATGTTCACTGAATGAAGTGAATAACTAATGGCAAACCTACTATTCATGAAGAAGAACCCACCATTGTTGCCAATGTAAAGTGCCGCAAAAATCTGAAAAACTTAAATTGCTCAACCAGAATCTAGTCTGTAGAGCATGTTGGACTGACTTCCACCATGAATTAGACTGAGATGACCCTCGAAGCATTGAATATTTCACCAATGGTGATGGTCGAGGAATGTTGACCAAATGTTGAGTTTGTAGTAAAGAATTTATTAGATCCAGAATATACAAACTAGACACAGTCGAAGAAGATACCTGGTTTTGCGACTTGGAGCACTTGTACGCTTACAAGTTGCCAAAGATGTTGAATGGAACTCTAACTGCAACATGTGGATCCGAGTTAAACACTATACCAAGTCTATTAGAAATACAGGACATGCTTATGATCTCAATCAAAGTTGAATCTATTGTCTAGCCCAGATCCAACTAGGAGAAAGTAATGAACAGATTGCTAGTGCACTTGAACCTCTAGCAACCAATCGATCTAACCAAGACTACACAGATGATGAAATCAACCTCATCATGAGAGCCCCTCATGTTCAACTAACCTCCACCAAAGAAGATGAGTTATAAAGAATTTTAGCTGAGTCTTTCGATATCAGCCATCCAGATTTTGATCAGCACCGAGCAATGCGAAATTTACAAAGAAATTTCCAAGGAACTGTAGGACTTTGTAAAGATTGTCTTATAGCCAAAGCTAAAACTGAACTTGCACAATACAATCAGTATTGCCAAGAATGTTATAATGAACTTTATCTTCCTTTTGTGCAAGAACCAGAACCAGAAGAACCAACTCCAAAACCAACTCCCTCTATTACTAGTGATAATACACAAGAAATGATTCACTTGTTATGGCAACAAGTTAAACAACAGAAACAAATAATTAATATTCTTCAAGAAAAAATTCAGACCTTGGAACAACAATCTCAACTTGTTACTACTCTTTAGAGTAGAATTGATCATCTAGAAGCCTTCCATCATAGACTGCAAGGATTATGTTCAGAGTTCTCTCTCTCTGAAAATAGACCTTTAAATTTTTAAATAATCCTAAACAAGATGAAAAACTACTTGGTGATACAGATGAATTACTAACAGAAACAGACGCCCTCAACCTAGCTATACAACAAAATTTATTGAAACATAAAGTATACACAATAACCCAAGAAGTAACCCCAAAGATAGGACCTTTAACCCAAAGTCAAGGAGCCCAATTTCACCAATTGCTTCTTGAATTTACTGACCTTTTCGCAAAAGATATTATGCAATTAGGAAGAAGCAATCTAGTTACCTATTACATTTATACCGAAGATGTACCTCCTATTAGGCCTCGACCTTACATGGTACCCCAAGCTGAACAAAAATTCATCAATAAAGAAGTACAATGAATGTTGGATAATAAATTGATATGAGAATTCTCAAGTCTCTGGGCCTCCTCTGTTGTACTCGTAGCCAAGAAAAATAGCAAGAAAAGATTTTGTATTGACTATAGAAAACTAAATGCTGTTACTAAGAAGGACCAATACTCCTTACCCAAATAGATGAAATGTTGGATTCACTAGCTGGAGCCACATACTTTTTCACTTTAGATCTTATAAATGGATATTGGCAAGTTATGATATACCCTGCAGATAGAGAAAAAACTGCTTTCATTACAAGATATAGCACCTATGAATTTAATGTGATGCTATTTAGATTATGCAATACCTCTGCAACTTTCCAACGTCTTATAAATCAAGTCTATAAGGATATTTCTTACAAATACGTAGTAGTTTACCTTGATGATACTAACATATTTTCTTGAACATTTAATGATCATATCAAGCATCTACGTGAAGTATTTACAAGAATCAGAAAAGCTGAACTCAGGCTTAACATCGAAAAGTGTAACTTTTGGATGAAAAGATTACCTTTTCTTGGACATATTATAGAAAAAAAAGGAATCTCTCCAGACCCAGACAAAATAGCTGCTGTACAAAATATCCTACCTTCAACAAGTGTTACTCAACTAAGATCTTTCTTAGGACTCGCTGGATATTACCAATGATTCATTAAACACCTTTCTTTTATTGCTCAACCTCTTAATCAGTTATTACATAAAGATACCCCTTATGAATAGAGTTTAAGTTGTCAAAAAGCTTTTGATAAACTTAAACAAAGATTAGTTACTGCCTCTATACTAATATATTCTAACTACAAGAAAGAGTTTATATTGGCCACTGATGCTTCTTATATTGGATTCAGAGCCATCCTGAGTCAAATTTCAGATGATCAAAAAGAACACCCTATTGCCTATGCAAGTAAAAGTTTAAAGAAGAAAGAAATTA
>CAJVPZ010000322.1:0-20789 GCA_910592135.1 Racocetra fulgida | reverse complement strand
CAGACTATACAGACTATACAGACTATACAGACTATACAGACTATACAGACTATACAGACTATACAGACTATACAGACTATACAGACGACATACAGCCTATACAGATACAGGCTATACGTACAGCGCATGAAGGCATGAAGTATAAAAAAAGATAATTGGTTTTATATGTCAGCTGCTTATCGATATTACAGCAGCTTATCGTTATTACATCTTTATTAACAAATTAATTGTGATCACGTCAAAATAAAATTGATGAAATAATCAAGAGGAAAAAAGAGGAAAAATTTAATTGTTTAATCAATGACAGGTGATTAAGCACCGTTTTAATGTTACTGTGCATGCTGATTTCTTTATTCTTACCCTTGTATGATGCGGTGTATGATGTGTTGTATGATGGATGCGTTGTATGATGCGTTGTATGATGTCTTGTATGATGTCTTGTATGATGTCTTGTATGATGTCTTGTATAATGTCTTGTATAATGTCTTGTATAATGTCTCGTACGTATAATGTTTTGTATGATGTATGATATGATGCCTTGTATTATGCCTTGTATGATAGTTTGTACGATGTATTTTGTACTATGTATTGTACGATGTACTATGTTTTGTACTATGAGTTGTATGATGTATGCTACCTATCGCTATTAATGGAACCAATTAATTGAATGGAATTCTTCTTAGGATTTATATTTTTAAACCCAAAACTAACTGTTACGCAACTCACATTTTTTGATTCGGATTTCCGAATTTGTAATTATTGAATGTACTAAAATTAACATTTCAATATTTTTTAATATAAATCTTGTAACCCAAAAAATCGATTTTTTTTCCTTATTCTAGTTATTCTAGAAAATGAAACTATACATTTTAAAATAATGTTCACAGGCAATTCGAACTTTTGTTTTTCATTTTTAAGATTTAATAAGGTGTGTAACATTCGTCCAACTGGCTCAAAGGCTCAAAGGCTCAAAACCTTTTATTGTTTATTTATCGTTAACCTTCGTTATATGTAAAAATATGTAATTTCGGTTATCGTTACGTACGTACATTATATTATAACAGATAATTATAAATTGTATATACTGTATGTACTTTGTTATACATACGTACGTACATTACTTAGTTTTATCTTTATTTATTATTAATTAATTATTAATTAATTTTATTATTTATTTATTAACCTTATCCTACTATATATCTTTCTTTATTATCTTTATTATCTTTATTATCTCTACAATCTTTATTATCTCTATAATCTTTATAATCTTGTATATAGTTTTGATTTTTATATTTCTTATTTATACTTTATGTTATATTATATTTCATATATTATTCATCATATTATATTTCATATATCATATTATATTTCATAGTTATTCATCATATTATATTCCATACATTATTCATCTATTTCATATATAATACATCATACTATATTATATATATATTATATTATATTATATACATGTATATTATATTATATGATATTTTAATTATAATTATATTTCATACACGTATTATATTATATTTCATATACGTATTATATTATATTTCATATACGTATTATATTATATTTCATATACGTATTATATTATATTTCATATATGTATATAATTATATTTCATATACGTATTATATTATACTTTGTGTCATATGTCTCAAATAATTCAAATACGTAAGATACGTAGTAAGGTTAACAATGCGTTTTCTTTTGTTGAAAGTTAATTTTTTGCATCTCATCTCATGATCAAATCTCATGAATAAAGGCGTTATGCTTATGTATAAATTACGTAAATTAATTTGTCTCTCTTTTTTCATAATGTAATGCATTGATAATTTTCAACTTTATTACTTACTTAATTAATCTGTCTATAAAAAAAATTTAACTTTTTGTGTATTACTAATTTTTTTTCTTTGATATTTTTGATACGTAATTACGTATTGGTATATATTATAGTATTACGTATATTATGTAGATTACGTATATTACGTATATTATGTATATTACATATATTACATATATTACGTGTATTACGTATATTACGTATATCGTATATAAGTACAAATAATGCACAAGATCCTCAATTCAACAATGTAAACCATAATTTATGCTATTACTCTATGTTTAAAACTGATGTGTGACGACTCTTTATAATTTTATTGGTCAATTCATGATCTTTGATTGGTATTATCTATTTTAAGAATACTTCAACGTCAAACAAGGTTCCAATTATCGAAAGATTCGTTAATAAAAGGAATAATAGGCTCATTTCATTATTATTACCGGGTATTGTTCTAAAATTTATGAATTGACAAATCATAATCCTTTCTAATTTTGTTAATTTTGTTTAATTTCCTAAATTTCCTTATTTTTCTCTGATTTACCTGATTTACTCATTACACATACTCGGTTTTCCCGTATCATATGTCTCATATGTCTACAAGTGTATATCGGTATATCGGTATTGGTTCTCCTATTAACTACATTAACTACGTATTTTCCTATTAATTTATTTATTGATTATTTATCGATATTTTTCGGTCGTTTTTATAGTTATTTTTATTTTCCTTTCATTAAAATGTCCGTGTGACTAATTATTTGAATAATTATTTGATTATTTGATTAATTAGTTAAATACGTAAATTTTGTTAAATTGAATAAAATTAGTTGAATAACTTTTTATCTATATATATAATATAATATATAATAATAATATATATATAATATATATACATATCGATATATACGTATAATATATATACAATATATATATATATATATAGTTTCACCAAAAAACATGCTTAAATTGGATATCCAAAAATCATGTCATTATTTTCTTGAAACCTGGTATCATTCAGGTTCATAAATTTTTTATTTTTTTAAAATGATAATGATACACTAATGCAATACGTTTAATACGTTTCTTTAATGTTCTTAAATATTACAAATTTTTAATACATTCCACGTTGCAGATTCATAAATCTCGTTAAAAGAAATATATTCGTTCTCATAAAAATGCAGGGTTTTTTTTAAAAAATATTTTTTTATCATCAAATCTTGAACTCACTAAATATAATATTGTTATAATATTGTTATTAAGGAAACAAAGGCGTGCATCGAGTTTATCGATCCTTTGCAGAAAATATATATATATATATATATATATATATATATATATATGTTTTTTTTTTTTTTTGGTTCATTGGTTATTATTTACGTCTATTTCTATATACTTGGTTATAATAATTTTTTTTTTTCTTAAATATTTAATTTTTAATTTAATTTTTTTAATTTTAAAAATTTTAAAAATACGTTTATGATTTTTATCGATCTGTATACAAAACTTTTTTTTACATAACTTTTAAGCATGATTTAATTTGATCTTTTTTTAATTTATTGATGGAACAAAGATCGTAAAGAATTTACAATAAGTATATCTTACTGTAAATACTGTAAATACTGCAAGTATATTTTACTGCTTACACAATATATCTCTTACAGTATATCTCTTACAGTTATCTCTTACAGCATATCTCTTACAGCACATCTCTTACAGTATTATGATTATTATGATGTTTCCGAACTTTTGAAACTACTGTGAATGATCGTTTGATCGTTTTAATTGATCTAATGAGAGATTGATCTATAATGATATAATTGATCTAACTGATATAACTGATAGAATTGATAGAATTGATAGAATTAATAGAATTGATAGAATTGATATAATCGTATGATAATTAGATAATTTGTAAGATAATACGATAACTAGTAAGATCATTAGTAATCGGATATTACTAACCCGACGGAACGGACTGATCAAATTTATTATTAAATTTATTAAATTTGTTTATTAAATTTGTTAAATTTGTCTAAGTTTGTTAAATTTGTTTGAATTTGTTAAATTTGTTTAAATTTGTTAAATTTGTTTAAAGTTGTTAAATGTACGATATATATATATATAGTAAAACACTAATATACTTAGTATACCTTAGTATACATTAGTATACATTAGTATTCCTTAGTATGACTAGTATACTTAGTATATCTTAGTATCCTTAGTATATCCTTAGTATGTATATCCTTAGTATATCCTTAGTATGTATACCCTAGTATGCCTTAGTAATACTTTATTGTCGTTATTATATTTTTATTACGTATGATAATGTATTATTAAATTGATCACGAATGTGCTGTATTTAATAGATCAGGGAAAAAAATGTAAACTTCTCCTTTACGCTCACTTGCATTAATGCAAGACAAAGTAAAAATGTTATTAATTAATTTATGCGAGGGACGACGGGGACTGGTTAACGGTAGATTCTTACTTAATTACACACTCTTATTTACATACTCTTATTTACACACTCTTATTTACACGCTCTTATTTACTCTTATTTACTCACTCTTAATTAAACATTCTTAATTACACCAACGCGGTTTTTGCACTACCTTATTTATTCCCTATTTATTCATCATTATTCCCTATTTATTTATGATTATTCCCTATTTATTATTTATTACCCTATCTACTCTATCTACTCTATCTACTCTATCTACTCTATCTACTCTATCTATTCTATCTATTACTCCTTACCTTTCCTTCTCTCACTTCAATGGTTTAAATTCGTAAAGTTTTGGCGTAAAAGAAAAAAAAAAATCCATGCGAAACGAATTACATGATACGCCATTTTCCCTATGTCATTTATTTATTTATATATTTATTTTTTATTTATATCTTTATACCGCTATATACCGATACTATATTTATTTATCTATTCGCACGATTTGCATCAATACATAATTTAAAATCAGAAATTCGAAACACTATTTACCATTAAAGGGATTTTTTCGATGCATCATTAAATTAAATGAGGGGATCTTTGTATTTTTTCAAATGTTTTTGTTACCTACGCACGTACGCACTTACCTATCTTTTTCTCAAAACAATTTGATTTTAAGCTTTTCTCCCTTGGATTTTCCTTCAAAGTCTATTAAATTATGTCGATCTAGTATGAACTTTTAATTACCGATAGTCTATTCTCTTTTTTTGTTTTAAACTATTTACCTATGTTTATCATTCGAGTTTTAAAAAAATGTACCTATCATCTCTATACAATATTTGATCTCAATCTTGTTTTATCCTTTATTATCTTTACTTTTACTATTTATATTTAATTTCATTTAAAATCGTGATTCTTCTTTAGTTATCTTTAGCCGTACAATTCCTTGCACAAAAAAATAAGACTAAAACTTTGTATTACGTAGGTAAATTATCTTTAAATATCAATTAATTACGTCGTAAATTTTATCTTAATTTACGTCGTATTGAAAAAAAAACTTTATATTTGTGTACGTACTTACTTATCAATATATTCTTTGTTATCATTTGCTGTATATATATTCTTTGTTATTATATTGTCTAATTAATTTAGTTTCTCAAAAAAAGTTCGGTCCGAACTTACTTTCATTAGGCTCGAAACTTGAGTTAAAATTTTTGTACTATATAATAATCGCTTGGTTTCATTTTCATTTGTATAACAATCTTAACAATTTTATTTTATTTTATAACTTAATATTTTTTAATAAATAAACTTACTTTTTGGCGATACATCTTTTTTTTAAATTTGGTTAAAAACTTATTTTTACTATCTATTAATTAAAAATTTTCCTATTTTTCTTTTAATACTATACATTATTGTATTACTGTATCGCTATGTACATACGCATAAATTTTTTTTGCAATACGTAATAACGTAATTAATTTCCATTTAAATTCATAATGAATGTAATTTTATCAGGTGTTATCATGTGATACAACCTATGTTAAATGTTGTTCATTCAAACTAAAAAAAAACAATTCTGTGCTAAAAAAATTAACTACTACTCTAAGAAGAAACGATACGATAGATGTACTGTATTAAAAATTTATTTTCCTTTTATTTAAAAAAGATTTATGTTTTAACGAATTATGTTTTTTGTATTTAAATAACAAAATTTGTTTGGTTATTACTATATTAATTAAGATATTGTATTAAATATTATACTAAAACTTTGTACTAAAATATTGTGCTAAAATATTGTAAATATTGTGCTAAAATATTGTACTAAAATATTGCACTAAAATATATTGTACTAAAATATTGTACTAAAATATTGCACTAAAATATTTCACTAAAATATTATACTAAAATAATATATTATTAAGATTAGATTAAATATTGTATTAAAATACTATATTAATTTAAAAGCTATAATATATTAAACTTTACTAATAATATTTAATTTTTTAATAATTATATTTAAAAACTGTTTAAATAACCAAAATCAGATACTATATATACTATAAATATTGTTAAAAGAAACACCAAAAATTTAAATATAGCTTATATTTAAATATTTAGATTTCTTTTAGTAATACTTATATTAAACAAAATATGTATTTAGTATTTAAAAAAAAATTATATTTATTTTTAATTTTTATTTAATTTTATTTAAATTTTTAATTTTAACTCTATATACAGTACTGTATTAGTAACAAAATTATTTAACAATTTAACTTTTTTTAACAATTCTTTAGTTAACAACTTCAGAAAATCAAATAAACAATATTCTTAGTTTTATATAAATAAATATATTGTTGATAAAGTTACAAAATAATGTTATATTAGTAGATATTATTAATATAGTTTTTTATTTTTATAACTAGCTTTTTTGAGACTAAGGCTTTTATTCAAATATATAGGTAAAAGGCTTGCTTATAGAACCCTTATATATTATATTACAAATGCATCTAGCTTGTATTAATAGTATATTTCTGCCACAATTATTCATTATAAGAAGTTCCAAATACTTTCCCTATATCCTTAAAACTAATTTATCTTTAAAGTGTTATTAGCTAGAGCTTTTCATACCCACAATTTAGCTAACCTAGACTTTAATAACCTATGCCAAGTTTAAGAACAAGTACTTGCAAGCTAAAGTCATTACTGTTATCTACTTCTGCTTTTGCAAAGTTTACTCAAACCCTAACATACATTTTATAGATTAACACCATCTTTCTATTATTAATAGTACTCAAACTCCCAATCTAAATAGTCTAAAGAGAGATCAGTAAGTGTCTCTTTAGTATTCTAATTAAATCTTTTTTCTTCGTATATATAAAGTCACTTTTGTATATACACAGCCTGGTTGGTATTAGTGTTTGTTAAACACCTAGTCCTCATTTAGTTTATTGCTAATATCCAATTGCTAATAATCATCCTTTATGTAGTACTATTAAAGATCTGTGCTACCTCTCTATTTGCAACTTTTCAAGAAAAATTTTGTGTGCTCAGCCTTTGGATTTACACAATTATTTTACTCAGATTTCATGTACCTCTTGCATTATATTATAGTTTTACAGTCTTCTAGTATAAGCTAATACAACCAAAACTATAAATCTGATGATCTATCAGATTATATATAGTTTGCTATAACACATTCTATAAAATTTAAATTTTATTGCCAGTAAAATTCAAACTCTTGTCTTGCCACTTGGAGGTGCAACAACTTACCAACTATACTAAGTCACCACACTCTAAAAATCTATTTTAACATATATAGTTATATAATATAATAAATAAATAAAAATAATAATTATATATAAAAAGAAAGTTTTAGCAGATTTTATATTCAGATTAAACATTAACTATCAGAAAAATTTCTTTTTAGAAGATATTAAAGAAGCAGCTTTCAATAATAATAATTAAAAAGAAGAACTTTTATTAATCTAAAATAAAAAAATTATTTGAAAGAATAACAGTAAGAAAAATAATTCATAAAAATTTTAAATAAATTAAACTAATAATTATATAATAAGACTTTAAAATTGTATATTTTAGAATAAGACTTTAAAATTGTATATTTTAGAATAAGAATAGAAATCAGCTATATAATTTAGTTGATTAAATTAACTAAAACAAGTAACTTTTATATTTTTTAAAAAAGTATAGGATTTTTCATATAGCAATCAACCAATTAGAAACCATATTGTTGGCATATAATATAAACAAATAGATAATTATTAAACTATATAACCAATCAACAGATATAATTTACATATTATTATTTCTCTTATTGTTTAACTTAGAAATAAAATAAATCATGTTTTAGAAGAATAAAACTATTCATCTAACTTATAATAACAATTTACAAATATAAAAACTTCATTAAAAAGTTTTTAATAAAAAGTTATATATTTTTTATTAATATTTTTAAACTTTTATAATTAACAAAACTATACTATCATATATGTAAAATGACTTCTATTGAATTAAATATCTTCTAAAAAATATATAACTTTTAAAAACAATCTGTAAAATTTATAATAAAATCAATATATTAATTATTTAAATAATAATAAATAAGAAAAAAAAGAAAAAACAATATTGAACTTTGTGAATTAAGCAGTATAATATATTTTTATTACCTTTTACTATATAGTAGACAGTACTTCAACTTTTAGTAGATTCACCTTTTATTGTATGATTCAACATGATTTAACTTGACTTTCTTAACAAAACATTTGCTAAGAAGTTATTTAATTAATAAAGTATTATATAGTTATTTTATTTTTTTAAGTTTACTAATATTTGAAAATTCTGGTTTTATATACTATTCTATAAAATACTTGTATAATATCAGTTCTAAAATTTATCAGAAATGAATATCTCTCCTGCTATTAACTAAATATAGTAATTTATATATAAATTTTTTAGTTGACTAAATTGATTCTTATTCCTATTCTAAGATTCAAAATAAAATTAATTTTTTTTTTGGTTTTAAGGTGACCTCTTGGTTATCTTCTTTTATTCAATTATTGTTAACTTTTATAGTATAGTATACTAAACTATATATATATTGCTATTGTTACAGAGTTGTAGTCTTTTTAGTAAAATATAACTAAATAACAAAATTATCTGGTATAGTGATTAACTATTGCAAATATATATAAGGTGGAGATGTAGTTGTTTACTTAACTACATAGCAGACAATGGTTTAAGATAGTAACAGTATATAAGATACCTTTATTTAATACAAAAATAGTGATAAATCTTGCCTGTATAAATTACTTTAGAAGGGAAATATCACACTTTACAAAATAAGAAGAGTTAAAGGATATCAGAGTCTAAGCGAAATGTATAAATTTAAGAATTAGCAGAAAGAGAGAAAAGGCCTCCTTTATATATCTTTTTATTCGCAAAGAGGATATACAATGCATAGTAAATGAATAACTTTGGTAGAAGAAGAAAGTAAACTTGTGTAGAAGAAGTAAGAGATCATGTTGGGTGAAGAAGGTGATTGTGCTAGATAAAGTAAGAGAAATATAAATATTATTCATCTTTATATCTTATGTAGAAAATTAGAAGACTTTGCTGCACAGTATTTTGTGTTTAAAACATTTAGAACTTGTGTAGAAAAATTATATATTTATGTAAAAGAAAAAAGTATCATGTAAGAGAAAAAAGTAAACTTGTGTTACTTTCTTGTATAATACCTTCATGTAACCCAAAGTATTCTTTTATATAACTTTGTGTTATCTGAGGTTATATGAAATTATGTAACTATGCTATACTTCCAATTGTCAATCAGAATATTTCTATATAATTACTATAAAATATACTATCTAAATATATAATAACTAATATATAATAATAAATACTATTAAGGATGTGGTAACTTAGTGTAGTTGGTAAGTTGTTGCACTCTAAGCGGCAGGACAAGAGTTCGAATCCTACTGGTGATGAAATTCGAATTTGCAGAAATACGTTACAGTAAAACTGTATGACATGTTGATCAGGTTAGCACCTGTAATCTTGGTCTCATCAACTCGTATTGGGAGCTTGTGAAATGTAGTGTAATGTATGAGTTATATGAAACCTGAGTGAAGCAGCCAAATAAATTCAAGGGATCAGGGGATACGAAAGTCTGCTTGGGAAGTTCTGAGTAAAGAGGTAGCACAGATCTTTGACAGTACTATGTAAAGGATTATCATTTGGGGAATCAGACACCGAAGGCAAACTGAATAAGGACCAAGCGTTTGGCAAGCACTATACCAACCAAGCCGCTGGATTAACTGGAGGAAAAAGAATTCATTCGGAATACCAAAGGATGCCTACTGGTCCCTCCCGGGCCATCTGGATTAGAAGTTTAGGATGCTGACGGTTGGCATCGAAGTACTGTTGATAGTTCGTAAAGTGGGTGCTGGGGTTTGGGTAAACTTTGCAAGGGCACAGAGTAGGTAATGGTAGTAGAGGTAAAAAGCCACAAGTACTTGGCCGCGGCCTAGGCGTAAGTTACTGAAAATTTAGGTGATATATGTGTAGGACATGGACTGCTCTGGTAAGTTTATCACAAGGATAAAAGACCCCCCTATATAGAAGTGTGTGTCTGCTTTAAAGTCCTAAGGGGTCTTCCTGGCAGTCCCTCTTTGAGGAGAATATCTGACAATGCTAAGTTGATCAGAAGGTTTAAATAAATAATCTTCTTAGCTGAGTTGTAGGTATGGCAACTAGTGTAGTTCATATAGGTTACATATACAAGACTGTTTAAATAGACAACCAAAAGTTGTACATATAGCTAGTTGTACCCTTGTTAATGTAACAAAGTCAGGAGTAGCCCATGTAGGTTGCCCTAACATTCGAATCAAAGTTCAATAAAACGTGTCAGACCCCAAAGTGATCACCTTAACATTAAAAAAAAAAAATTAATAAATACTATTTTAACTATATATATAAAAATACAAATATCAAATATTTATAACTAAGTAAAATTCACACAAAAATCTACTTTGTAACACTATATATATTAATCATCTAATTGAGTAAAAATACATGATACTCCTTATTTTCAGATACTTGACTTAGAACTTTAAAGCAGACTCCTATTAAGCTTTTTATTCTCAAACTAAACCTGCTATAGCCTTCTATACCTACAATCTGGCTGACCTAGGCTTTAGTTGATACGCACAGGCCAAGGCTTACCACTTGCATTCTAGTTTTCATAATAGAAGTATTCTCTGACTGTTTTGTTTTTGTCTTAACTAACTATGGTTTGATCATTACTACACAACCTACTTTTGCCTTTATAGAGTTTATCCAAACTCTAGTATACTTACAGACTATTATCAGTATCCTCAACTACTCAAAACTATTAATTTAGATAATTTGAAAGGGCTATGATCTGTTTCTGATCCCTATAATTAGGTCCTTTTCCTCTGATTACTTCTCTGGTGGCCTAATTGGTGGAGTATCTTGCTAAACATTTCAGTCTTGTTCAGTTTTACTAGTTCTTCAAGTAGTAATCTATATGTAGTACCATCAAAAATCTGTATTACTATATCTCTCTATTCAGGACTTTTCAGGTAAGCGCCCTATTGCCATATCAGCTCTATAGCTTTCTACAATTCTAAAAGACTTATCTTGAGTTTTGTACTGACTAAACTGGCTTGTATGCTTTTGTATAACTTCTTTATTACACAAATGCTCCAGAATCTTCTAATTTTTATTTTAGTACAACTATAGTTACAGGGTCTTGAATATATAAGCCAACGAAATTATTTTAGGTTTCAGGGTATGAAATTAAAATTTGAAGACGAAATTGTTTTTGACTTACTTTACTTAAAAGACAAAATTTTTTGACACTTTTTTTGAAGAAACAAAATTATAAAGAACATAACTACCTAAATTAGATTTGCTTTTGCATATAAAAAATTTTAATTTACTCTAATGGAGACGAAATAGGGTTTTTTTGAAAACCTATTTCGGTGGCATGTATAGTCTCGAGTTTTCTTGGCTATAACAATAGTTGCCGAATCTGTTTTTCTAAAATCTAATTTTCATCTTCCATGAGAACTGAACTTATACTTAACTACTTGAAGGTCGACAACATCACCACTTTACTAAGTCATCACATTCTAAAATAAAATTAATTAGAATGTTATAAATTAAAGTAATATTAGTAAATTATATAATATTCTAATTATTTATAATTTTTAGCTTTTAGTACAAATTAAAGTATATATTAGACAACTCTCACAACAATTACTTATACTAACTTACAGCTAACAAAAACAAAAACTTGTTAAAGAAAAATAGAAGAGACAACTACAAATAATAGTTTTTACAGAGGTTAAAGATTTTTAAGTTTTTTTCAGACTCTTCTATATATTCAGCATGCAAGTTAAAAGCATTTCTGTACAAGATAACTAACCAGAAGGTGGTGCCCTTGTACTGAAAATTTTAATAGAAGCTCTGCTTTTGCTGATAAAGTTAAAGATAATTGGTTTAAAGAGAACAACAAGTGAGTTTTTAATATAATCCTTACCAAAGTTTAAGGCTACCTACAAACTAAAACTCCCTTCTATACTTCACTCTCTTGGCTTTTATAAAATTTCTTTAAAAAGTGAAAAAAATGGTGTACCCTATCAAAAGATCAACAACAACAATTGCTACTAAAAAAAATATATATGTACATGTATACATATATGTTTTGGGTTATAATATGAGATACTTTTCCTCAAGAAGTTGCAGTAGTTATACTGAGAGTACCCAATTTGCTAACATAGGTCGATAAACAACAGCTCATTAATATTGTTCAAAAAGTTATAGGTTAAAACATTGTAGAAGACCTGTTGACAAACTTGAAATAGTATCTAGAAGTTTCGACCCTTGAAGCTCTACTTCAAGACTAGATAGTTTTTGATATTTTTACATTCTGGATATAGATATAAATAATTAGTGTAGAGTTTAATCTAGTTTATTTGTAGTACTATATAATTTTTACAATTCTGTATGAGTTTAATAGTGCTATCTTAGTTTTTTTTTTTCTTTTCATTATTTGTTTTATTTAGTTTTATTAGTTTAGATAGACCAGAACTTAATATTATAATATTTCTCTATTTTTGTTATACTTTTTGTATTTGTGTTTGTATTTTATTTTGTAAAAAGAAAGCTAACTTTGATATAGTATATAGTTCAGTCTATAACCAAAGGATAATCTCTAGTAAGTTAAGAGCTCAGAAAGAGGCTTGAAGTTCACTAAGACAAGTTATATCTAATAAAAGTGTAAATAAGCTACTTTTTGGATAGATTAACATAGCTATTATTAAGGAATATAAATTTCTTAGTGTAGTCTAATCTGAAATAAAAAGTAACAGAATTGCTAAATATAAAAAAGTATATATTAGATTATATTCTTTTTTTTTATTAGATATGCTTTATATATAAATTTCTACAACTATATAAATAGATTTTTATCTAGTTAGCAAATTTTCTATTTGTAAACAAATTCTTATAGATTTTGAATAGTTTTTTGATTTCTTTATAATTTAGTTATCTTCTTTAAATATTTGTTTTAGCTTATATCTTTTTATTCTATCTACTTCTCTATAAAAAAATATTATCAAATTGATAATACTTTATTATAGAGTAATAATTTTAACAAGATTGATAATAATTATCTGTTTATATTTGAGACTTATATTTTCAAAAAGTTGAAGATTTCAGAAGAAAAAAATATTTATTTAGGTAGATCATTTTTAAGCAAAGCTCTAGTACTTAATCTTGATTTACTAAGATTTTCTATAATAATAAAATAAATTAAAAAAATCTTTATTTGTATAGATGAAAAATAATTAATAGATAGTTAGTAGATTTAGCTAAACTAAATTTTATTTATATCAGTGGATTTTTGAAATTTATTATTAAAATTTTTAATAATATTTAACTGTAAATAACTTTGATCTACTTGTTTATTTTCAATAAAACAATTACCAAAAGTTCATTTTGATAAAATAATTCTAATAGACCCAAAATTGTTAAAATTAAATCATAAAATCTCGATATCATTAATAATTCATTTTACTTCAGATGTTTTAGGATTGGTTTAACCAATTCTAAAACATTTGAAGTGATGCAAATCTCTATTAACCTTGAGATTCTGTAATTAGATTTTTAACAATTTTATGTTTATTAGAATCATCTCATCAAGACAAACATTTCGGTATTGTTTTATCAAAAACAGACCAGTGGATCAAAAGTTATTCACAGTCAAATATTATTAGAATTTTTAATAAAAATTTTACAAATCTGCTGATATATAAAAATTATTTTTATTAAAAAATAAAAGTAGAATTGCTGAAATAAAAAAAATAGATAATTAAAATTTTAAAAATTATTATTATAAAAATTATAAAATTATATTTTTTTAAAAATATTATAACAAATATACTAATTTATATTTATTAATTATTTACTAATAGGATTTAGGTCTTATAGCTTAGAAATTAAGCTCTTAAATCTTTATAGACAAGGTTGATGATTCAAGTTAGACTGAAGACAAATTATTTAATTTGCTTCTGTAACTTTTGGAACTATAATTAAATGCAGAGCCCTATAGCTAAATCTAAATACAAGTATGATGCTGGAATAGGAATTCTTAAAAAGAAATTCAAATATAGAGAGTGAATACTATGTATAACTATAGTATTACAGAAGACTGTGGCTATGAAGATTGTACAAGTAAGTTTTTTGAGATGAGGCAGTATCAATATCCTTATATTTTTGGTTTAGACATTACCAATATTTCTATATCCAATTTATGAAATATTTGCTTAGAAGGATAGTTAATAAACTATACAAATAAGTTTTTATCTAATTTAAAAAGATACAGATAATTAGTTGTAAAAGTAATTGTCTAACCAAAGTTGGAGTAGTAAAAAAAGTGATAAATATATAAATGGACTGTAGTAAAGGATTGTTACAGATTAAAATGAAATCTGATCAAAATGAAATTTTTTTATTTTTTAAAGAAAATTTAAAATTTTTTGAGTAACATTTTTTGGAGTTCTTTTTAGCAATATGGGTAGAGTTTAGGGTTAGGTTTATTAATAAATGAGTATATGTAAATTTTATAAGTTCTAAAGGTAGGCATAAGAGGTTCCCAGTTTCATTTTGATTAGATTTTATTTTAATCTGCAATATATATTAATAAATAACTAATATATTTACTATATATAGTTTATATAGAGAATCAGAAAATAATAATGGTTTGATCAAACATATATAGTAGATTATAAAATTTTTTATAACTGTGAAAACTGAGTTTAAAATAGTAAATACATTTACAAAAAGATATTTATACAAATCAATTTCAATTTTATCAAACTCCTATTATTTAAAAATATGCTATAATAAATTTTAAAAAAACTACAAACTATTAACTATTTTTTTTAATATTTATAACAAAACAATACCAACTGCTTTACAATTTGTATTCTTATTATTATAATTTTTTTTAAGACTTTGGCTAATTGCATTATGAACCTATATTTATTAAAGCTTTATCGCTACTAAAAACAATATATCAGTAAAATCTGGAATCTAATATTATGTAGCTGTTTCAATATGACTAAGTCATCTAAGTGTCTATATGTAATTAACTGTACTAATAAGGTAGTGTGTTAGCTAGCCCAGTAACTAGAATGATTTTTGTAATTTACTATCTGTTTAAAGTCTCATTCAAACAAAGAAAAAAACTAAAAAAAAATACAAACATATAAAAGAAAATAATAAAAAACAAATACATATAAGAAGAAAAAAAGAGTATATCAGAAAAATTTTTAAATGCTATGCATCGATGCATATCTGGGTGATTTAATTGATATATAATGATTATTATCAATTATAATTGACAAAAGAAAAAATCGATTAATATTGATAATTTAAAAAATTTAACATTTTTAACAAAATTTCAAAGATGAATATCTCAATAACTAGTAATCCAAATCAGTCCAAATTTTTACCACAATTAGATATGATATTCATCTATAAAGTATTAAAGTTTTATTTAATTTGGCTTAGTAGTTCTTGAGAAATCGCTTGTATATGATAGTTAATATTTTTTAAAAAATTGATTATTATATACAAGCACTTTTTAAGAACTACTAAGCCAAATCAAATAAAACTTTAGTACTTTATAGATAAATATTATATTTAATTTGGTAAAAATTTGGGCCGATTTGGATTACTAGTTATTGAGATACTCATCTTCAAGTTTTGCTAAAAATGTTGTATTTTTTAAATTATCGATATTAATTGATTTTTTATTCTATTAATTATAATTGATAATAATCATTATATATTTATAATAGATTATAATCAATATTGTTACAAATCGATATATAGCCCCCCTGTCAATTATAATCGATTATTTGCCATCAATATATATCGATTTTTTTGATTATAATTGTTATCTATCCCTTTAAAAATTTTCCTGATATATAAGAAGAATAAAAAAAAAGAAAACTGAAATTACTCTGCAACAGATGGTTACAATTATAAGTTTATATCAAACACTATAAAAATTATATACTATTATCTAAACTAGTTTTTACTCTAAATTTATATAATTAGTATGTTAAAAAAAAACTTTATAACAAGAAAAAAATTAGTTTTTTTGACTCAAATATTATAGAGAGGTTGGAAATTGCACTGTTGGTCTGAATATATTATTTGTTTTGGTTGCTATATTCAAAGCATATAATCTGTATATTTGCAGCTCTAATAATTTATATGTTTGTTATGTAGAGTTAGAAGCACAGAGTTAAAAGACATGTCTATGGAGCATACTCTTTGTCCAAAAGACATATATCTATTATGTGGTATAAAGCTATTATCAAGGTTTAAAAACTCTTTCCAACAATCACTTGGTCAACAACAATTTACTAAACTACAGTTAGCACTATAGAAAAGCAACATAGTGGACACAACAATATTCCTGATTTTGCACTAAGCAAACTTGTTGTTAATGAAGCCTACAATACATAAAATACCAAGAAGCGAGCATATAAGAATATTAGGTAGGTTTGTATCTTGGATCAAGTTTTTCTTTCTTCGACGAACTCCTTAGCATGTTCAGCATCCAAACTATAAAGTTTATTCTAGAAACAAGTAGAACAAGAGTTTTGGGTAGGAATATTTAGGAAACTGGACTATATAACTGTAAAACTTACAAGAAGAATCTCATATATTCTCATTGACCCTTCACTTTTTTTCAGGAAAAATTTTGTAAAAAAGTAGGCAATTTAGTTTACTTCCTTCAAAAGATCGACATATTGTTTACTTACCAAATCGGTCGCATTGTTTATATTTTTACCTGTCACAACAAACACGTGGATCCTATAAAACTGGACATGTAGATTATATGCCTTGAATATGGCAACCCAAACAAACAATGACTTGAAACCTTCAGTATAAATTTCTGACCTTTTTGACCTCTCTACGGTGCTAATATTAAAGAAGCTATTTTTTTTATCTTGTTGCATAGTTTTTTTCTTATCTTAAATATACTATATATGCAGATTAGAGTAGAGACTAGTTTAGATAGTAATATGTAATTTTTACAGAGCCTGACATAGGCTTATAATTGTGACCATTCAGTGCAGGTGAAAAATTCTATATTTAGTTTAAGTTTTTTCATTTTCTCATTACTCCATTCATTTCTTGTTTGTATTATTTTAATATATTCCTCTATATCTCTGTGTTTCTTTAAAATTTTTTTTTCTTTCATTTCTCTACAAAAAGATGTCATCAGATTGGTGATATCTTATTGTAAAGTGGTAGTCAGACAAGCCCTCCAGTTAGAGTATATTTTATATCTCACCAGTGTAGCAGGTCACCTATGGGCGCTCAAAAGAGAAGTAGATATAGGATATCAGGACTTAAGTTTTATTGTTTTATATTTTCTATGAGATGAAGACTTTAATAAACAGTGTCACTGACATAATCTTGTCTAAGTGAAAAAAAAATATATATAAAGCTATTATATACCATAGATTTCTAAAAATAAGCTACTCCGAAAATAAGCTACCTTTTTTTTTTAGAAAAAAATGTAAAAACCTTTTTTACTTGAAAATAAGCTACTATATGATTGTTAGTAGTTATCTTATAGTAAAGTTAAAAATTTTACTAAGTAAATTAACTTCGCTTATTAAATAAAAGTTATTCAAAAGATCAAAATACACATATTTTAAAAGTTTTATGCAAATTGGATAACTTTTTTTTAATATGTTTTTGCATGTTATATTTGACGAATTTTTTAAATTTTCTTAAAAATCTCTTTGAAATTCATATTCATTGAACATAATATACAAAAATGTATTAATAAAAAGTTATCTAATTTACTTAAAAGTTTCAGAATATGTATATTTTGATCTCTTGAATAACTTTATTTAATAAGCCATATTGATTTACTTAATAAAATTTTTCACAATCAGAAAAAATTCACTTTTATCTAAAAATAAGCTATCTTCGATTTTTTAAGTTTAAAATCGTCCAAAAAAAGGTAGCTTATTTTCAGAAATCTACGGTAATTGGTCAATTATCAAATTGATTAATTAGAATTAAAACCTACTATTATTAATTATAATAATATATAATATATATCTATAGGATATACTTTAGGTATAAAAGACATACTCTTTGCAAAGGTATGCTCTCAAAGCATGCACCAAAAATTCATTGTATCACCAACTCTATTGTTATGACAAGTATAAGTAAACTATATTGACTGATTTGAAAGTAAACAATATATTAATCTTTTAGAGGAAGTAAGCTAAATTATATACTTTTTTACAAAATTTTTTCTTTAAAAAAAAGCAGTGATTAATGAAAATATATGAGGTTCTTCTGTAAGTTTTACAGTTGTATAGACTATTTTTTAAGCTTCAACTATCTCAGCAAGAGTCTTTTAACTACTACTTGTTTCCAGAATAACTCTTTTAGTTTGGATGCTAAATAATTTAGAGAGTCTGTTAATAGAGAGAAAAGAAAAACTTGAATTACATTTCTTCTTAATGTATCATATCTCTTAAACTTTATTAACAACAACCTACATATTAGTAAGATCAGTTTGTTTTCAGAATATCTTTCTGGTTTGGATGCAAATAACTTAGAGAGTCTACACCCAAACAGAAAAATTTGACTACAAAAAAAACTATTTAAAGTATGCTTGCTTTTTAGTATTTTATATCTTCAGACTTTATTAACAACTGTTTACTCTATAGTAGAATTGAGAAGTATCTGTTTTGAACATTTTTATATTATTTTTTTGTAGTTCAGTTTCTTGTTGTCATTAGACAAAGAATTATTAAAAAGAGTTGTTGATTCTTATTACTATTTTTTTTGATGTTAAAGTGACCACTTTGGGGTCTGGCATATTTTATTAATTTTGATTATGAATATTAGAGCAACTACAGGGTTACTCTGACTTTGTTATATTAACAAGGATACATTCTAATCATATTTGCATCTTTTTAAGTATCTAATTTAAGTAGTCTGCCTATTACTAGATTTTACACTAGATGCTGTACCTATAACCTACTATTATTTGAATTACTTAATTAAACCCTTTGATCAACTTAATGCTATTGGATATTTTTACTAAAGAAGAACTGCTATTAAGGCCCTTTAGGCCTTTTTATTCTTGTGATAAACCTATTAAAGCCTTCTATACCCACAATCTGGCAGATTTAGTCTTTCAATTGATATATATAGGCTGAAACCTACTACTTGTGATCCAGTTTCTATAGTAGAAGTGTTTTGTTCTTATTAGTTTTTTTATAACACTTTAACTAACTATAGCCTGGTTTCTGCTATATAACCTACACCTTGCTTTTATAGAGTTTACTCAAACCCCAGTACCTCCTTTAAGACAACTTAATACTCTTTCTTTTTCAGTATCCTCTAGCTGATCTTTTTCAGACTACTAATCTAAATAGCCTAGAAGGGAACCAGTTCTATAGTATCTACATTGCAAATCCTTTTTCTCTAACGTTATAGTAGCCTGGTAAAGTATCTCTCTCTGAATACCCAGTCTTTGGCCAGTTATACCAGCCTTGGATGGAGCCTATTTCAATAATATTATCAAAAGTCTTTACTACTTCTCTATTCAGAACTTGCCAAGTAAGCACCTTACCATCATATCAGCTCTATAACTTTTTGCAATCTGAAGGACTTATTGAGGCTTTGTATTAACTAAACCAGCTTGCATGTCTTTGTATAATTTCTTTATTATACAAATGCTCCAGGATCTTTTAATTTTTATCTTAATATGACTACAGTTACAGAGTCTCGAGTTTTTCTAACCATGACAATAGTTGCTAAATCTGTTTTTTTCTAAATTCAATTTTCACCTCCATGAGAATTGAACTAGTACTCAACTGCTTGGGAGTATGACAACTTCACTATTTCACTAAATTGTTATACTCTATTCTTATTACTATTAATAATAATAAACAAAAAAAGTATATATATACTGGATGTTCTATAGAATAGGTAGCCAAACTCTGCAAACTTTGCAACTCTGCTATAAAAAAATTAATGATTACTAATTATTAGCAAAGCTTATTTTTTATATTGCCACCTATTTTATAAAATATCCTATATACTTATTATATAAATCTAAGATACTACCAAACTACTATATCTTATCAATTTATGATTTTTATAATATCTCTTTAAAATTATAATTAAATATATATTACAAGTAGTTTTTAAATCAAACTTTGAGGAAATCACTAACTCTTCCCAACGATCACTTGTACCAAATTTTTCTTAAAAACAATTGCTATTTTCTTAAAATTTTATTAAGTAAACCATTTCTGGCTGTCTAAGTAAAGTTGTTCTACACTTAATTTTACTTATAAACAGCCTAGTTTTATAGCTCTAAAGCTCTTTGCTTCTGAG
>CAJVPZ010000321.1:0-20802 GCA_910592135.1 Racocetra fulgida | reverse complement strand
AGTTATTACATGTAAGAATAGTTATTACATGTAAGAATAGTTATTACATGTAAGAATAGTTATTACATGTAAGAATATTATTACATATAAGAATATTTATTACAATTAAAGTTTTAAAAATTTTTGTAAAAATATATGTAATAAATATAATTGTAATAATTAGCTATTTATAGCACCATACTTTAATCTAATATATCTTTGATTATTAAGTTTTGTTTCAGATGCCATAAATATTTCAGAATTCGTCGAAGTAAAAATAGCAATGGATGTACAATATTTCGATTCATAATATGACTTGTCGCCCTCAAATATGCCATTATTACAGTATGATTGGTGCTAATACTAGATCAATATTTGTATAGAATAGAATAGTATATCACATTTTTTTCATCAATATATAAGCATCCCATATTTCTGCTCAGGGCTGACTACCAGAATCAAAGTTTTTATTAATTGAAGAAACTAACCATCACTAATATTGGCAATAGCATTGGATAATTATGACCGGGGTAAATCGCCACCCAAAAAAGGTTCGAACATCATGTGATATTGCAATTTATCATGATTAGGATCATGATAATAATAATATTTAGTAAATATTAATATTCTAAAAATATACATTGATTACCGTAACCAAACGAAAAAAAAGAAATAAAATTATAAAACTAATCAAGAAATTGCAATTGCACCAGAAAATTTGTAAATTTTATTTTTAATGCTCTTCCAGAAGACTATAACTCTGATTATTGATTTGAGCAAAGTTTTTATAATTCTGAATCCCGAACGCAACAAAAAATTATTGAAGAAACATAATGAATATAATAGACAATTATCGATATTATTAACAAAAGCTTTGAGCCATTGCACAAATTGGAGGAGGATTAAAGGGCAATGGAATCTTTCAAATACTTAGAAAACCGTAACTTAATACTTTCTGGTTGTAATAAATATTACATTTATTGAGTTTATTCGAAATAAAATCATATGATTAATTTATTGTTTATCGTTATTATTTTGTTAGTCTATAAATTTTTTTTGCATTTTTTGTTTGTTACATGAATTTTTGGTGCTAGATATGTTTGTCACGTGATAATCGAAACTTTTTTGGGTGGCGATTTTACCCTGATAACTATTAATTATTATTGGTGTATAAACAAGAATTGTTAAATCGATTGTTTTGATATTACTGTATTAGATATATTTACAATAGTTACGTAATTTATTTTTTAAAATAACGATAAATTATTTCAGTAATTCGTGTAACAATAGTAAAAATGAAATTCCGGTATTTTTGTTTTCTTTTACATCTTTTTTTTTTCATTAATTTTTTTTTCTTCTCTTTTTTCGTACAAACTTTTTGCTTTCGTAGATATAAACAAACTTTTCGCACACAACACACACTCTCCCTCCTCTTTATACAATGCTCAGCAGAAGTGGTAGTGTCAGACGATTAAACCAGGCAACAGGTCACGAAATAAGCCAGGTAGGCATATTTTTTAATAATTAGGCGCTTTAGATTACTTTTATCTGGCGGGCTAGGCGTTCGTACAATGACATACTCTTGGTCAGTTGCTTGGCATGGTTGGTTTATGGCGGCATTGCATAAAGTTAACATACTGCCAAAAGTTATCTTTGCTTGGCTACTTAGGCGTTAATGCAAAGATATGCTCTGGATCGATGATTTCAATGGCGACAATCAGTAAAATCAGTAATTTAGAGAAATTTCTCGCCGATAAGATCTACTAATTCTGAAGGAGGAGTTAACTTTATATATCGTTGGGGAACTTTGTCTAATTAATTTGACTTGGGGTTGTTAATGATTGACTCCATTTTTAATAATAATATAATCCGAAAGAGTCAATAGAGCACTCCATTATCAGCCACAGTTAACTTACAATTAAAATTTTTTTATTGTATTAGGATACTGAACAAAGTTCTGGCTATAACGATACGGTTTATTGATCGAAATTGCTTTTTTTTTTCTTTTCCTTTTATTAATATTTAACATATATATATATTTTTAAATACTAGAAGGCCTTGTGTGACATCTTTATGTCGTCCGTGAATGTGGTTAACAAATTATGTGAAGTAGTAGGTGTCTTTTACTACTATTATAATAATAATTATTATTAAATTAATTTTCTCAATTAATAAATATTAAGCTCCAGCGGCAAGTAGAACAAGCAGAAGAACAAAAATGAGGTATTAAATTTATATAATCATAGATAATTATATAGAGACAATTATACTAATATAAAATACATTATAGAACTTTTAGAGAAGCTCCAAACCATCGAAGAAGAAAAACAGAGTCTAATGATCAGAATCCAAAATGTACATACATTGGAGGAGATGAATCAATGGCTGCAGCGTGAAAACACAAACAAGGACAAAACTATCGCAGATCTATTAGCGATTATTCAATCAAATCGTTAATTTTATCCACATGGCAGTTATTCTGAATTTGTTTATATTCTGAATTTTATTTGGGTGAAATTGCAATAAATTTTAATAGTGCACAATATAGCGATAGTTATATATACACCTGACTAATTTTTTTTATAAAATATAATATCAATGGTTGTTAATGAAAAAAATAACAATTTCCTGGACATAATAATGAAATATGTTAACCACGAATATAGATAGTGGTAGAATTTAAAAATGGCAATCTTAAAAATTAGAATCATTGTTATAATTTTTATTTTGGCTCTGCCATCTATAGATGTTCAAAAACTTCTGACATAATTATTCCAAAAATATAAATATATGATTTCCCTTTCCATTTGCATATAGCAATATTGAGAAGCATACTAACAAAGTTCTTTAGAATTTGAGTCTTGTGATGCTGGCCAAAATCAATATATAGTGTAAGAACTACCGTTGGACACCGTTGGCCACTGCATACAATACTGCAAAATAACATGGTTAAGATCGGGTATTACTCACCACCTCTACTGGATTGTTTTTCGAACAAGACCCGGAGTACATCTATATTAATCTACTTTTAATATAATATATCCAAAATATAGTGCCCGGTGTACTAATATTTAATGATTGTGGATTAGCCAATAAAACCATCTTAACCGACTAAGTCAGTCGAATCTGACTTAGTCGATTTTTTGATTGAATATATGGAAAAATTTAGGAAAACTGAAAAATTTAGGAAAACTAGATTCTATAATCGTAAATTGACGGGCTTTATTATTTCAAATGCACACTACCCATATTATAGGAAAACATTCATATGATTAGCTAATTTCTATAATGATTGACCAATCGTAGAGTGAAGCTAGAGGTTTTAATAGTCACGTGAATTTTGTGATATTTTAGAATTTATTAAAATTAAATTTAATAAATTCTAAAATATCGCAACATTCACGTGATAAACTCCAATTATTAAAACTGGTTCCAACCTCTAAGTGAAGCTTTATATCAGCGAAACTTATATGATATTCCTTGTTAATTATATATTTGAATAAAAATCCTGGTTTTAATTATTACTATCTTTTTTACTACTCTTGAGATATATTAATACATTTGTATTTGCAATTTAGGAAAACGTTCATAATTGTTTTAGCTATTTGTAGAGATGTGCAAATGCATATTTTTTGACTTTGCATTGCATAATGCAGCATAATGCAGACATGCGACATTATGTAATCATGGTGTTCTACCAAAATCAAGAAGCAAGATTCATACCCAATCTTTCTTATCTCTAGACAGAAGTTTACTATTTTATGATATTTCAAACCTCATATTAATTAGCCTGCCTGCTTTATACAGGTAGAAAATCGCTAACTGATGCTATATATTACTTAGTATTACATATGATATAAAATATAATATTTTATTAATTTTTGTTGCATTAAAATTATACAGTAACTTCTATGTGCACTTTTAAAATTTAAAATGCCTACATTACATTATGCGACATTATGTTTTGCACAGTGTAATGCACATAATGTAGAATGCCAATCTCTAAGTACTGGCATATATTATTAATCAAATAATAATATACCAATCTATCTATATCTATCTGCTAGATACTCAAACTTATTTATATCTACCATCGAGTTACTTTCTACACAATATTAAATACATATTTTATTACCTTAATTGGAAGACTAAGGATGATTTAAATATCTCAATCAGTTGATAAATAATGATAATAATGATGCTTAAGCATCACAATTAATGACGATATTTATAAATTCAAATGCTTGAGCGTACTCTTTCTATTTTTTGTGGTCTTTTTTACGTCACTTAAAAATCTAGTAAACAGTTTAGGCTTCTTGTTATGAGGTTTTTGAATTTGAATGAACGAAAAACGAAATAACGGTATTCATAATGGTTTGGTTAAACGTTAAAAGATAGGTTGTTTTATTATCATTCGTGTCGAAATATTATTTGTTTTAAAAGTTTCTAGCATTAAAATAAAACAGCCATTTTTTGGATCAGATAGAATTTTATTGAGAATTCATTGTTAATTGTGTAAAGAATTTTATCAATGATAAATCATTGAAAAAAGATTGGTTGAATCTCGCTGATTTGTTCATAGAAATAAACACTGACATTTTTTAGCAAATCAGTCTATCAATTGAGATTTGAGAATACCCTAAATTTAATACTAGATAATGCAAAATTTTATTATAGTAACATAATTCTAATTTAAAATATTAATTAAAACCAGTATAACTAATTATTATTAATCATCTAAATTTTAGGTCATTTGAAATTGACTATAGATGGGTGCCAAAATTCAAAAAAATTTTGCAACAATACCGCTTAATGGCACCCAATAAATATGATTATTTATAAATAATTTGTATCATTCAGGTCATTAGATCATCATGTATATAGAGATAATATTCTGGATTTACTTTTCTTATCTCAATCAATTTTATTAGTAAGGGGACTATATAATGGCAATGCTTTAAGGATTTTAAATGTCAGGGAAAATGAATTCATATTATATCATTGATATTTGTGCTTTAAATAAAGTTTTGGGAGACAATGAATTGCGTTTATTGAAGAAATTTAATGAATTTGAATTAATTCATTTTCGCATTTTACATTTACATAAAATTTAAAAATTTTTAGTGTAAATGTAAAATGTGAGTGAATTAATAAAAAAAAATCATTCAAATAGTTACATGATAGACGTAATTTACTACCTCAGATAACTTAAGGCACGAATGTCGACTAACTTAGTAGAATTTTAGATGCAATTCCTATTATATTATTTTTATAAAAACGTTAGTTTTTATCTATATAAATTTAGTATCTAATTCTAATTAGTTAGAAAATATTATATTATTAATTAACATATGTTAAATTGTAAATGAATGAGAAAGTATATACAGTACATATATATATTTGTTACACCGGATAGCTCTGTGGCTACCTAATGATATTAAAGTTGGGATTAAGTTAGTTGATTCCATTCTGTATTCTGCTACAAATAAGTTTTTATAAAATTTCTTGCTACGAATAAGCACCGGCATCTTTTAACAAGTCAAAACGGTACAGTACTTATTTAGTGTTAGATATGGACGTGTAATTTCGGTTTTCTTTAAAACGCGTGCTTTTCTTTCTTGCAAGTATTTGTTTGTGTTTTAATGTCAATTTGTTATCTTTAGAATTTAGTTCACTTTCAACATTATTCATCAATTTATCAAATTCTTCAAATGAAAGCCTCATAAAAGGTGCCAAACAATCTCTCGCACTTCTATAAAAAGATAAATAAACTTCAAGTATAAATTCTCCAAAAGCATAGTCATTTCTAAACGGTGTTTCTACTATTCGATACGATATATATTCGACTTTTTCAGTCTCTTGAAGATACTTTTTAAAGTTTGTCTTTATATCATAATCAACATTTTGCTCTCTGAGCCACGATTCCCCTAAATGATTACGAGTGGGTTAAAAAAATATTTCATAATACAATGAGTCCTCCTAAATGCAATTCTTAGTGCAGTATTTTTCTAAATGCAGCCTCAACTTCTAGCTCAAATATATATATATTTGACCTACAAATGCAGTTTTTTCTTTTATTTAAATGAACATACGTACGTACATCATGGTTTGTCTCTACGAACTGCATTTAGAGGGATCTCATTACATATATATTTTTAGAATAAATGCACAATAAATAAACATACATGCGTTAATTAATCGTGTACATGCTGATCCATGACCAGTGTCCGGATTAAATGTATATACAACCTAATATTGAAATATAAGTAAAGTTCTGGTCTGTAAATATAACATAATAAACTCTTTATCCTCACCTCTAACCAACCTCCTGGCTTTAATACTCTAAAGACCTCTGATAAAACTTTCCGAAATGCATCTTTTCCCATCATTATAAATTTATCTTTAGAAGAAACATAATCAAATTCATTATCGGAAAATGGTAGTCTATTAAAAATATCGCATTCAACAAATGTAACATTATCAATATTACGGCTAGAATTTGGTAGGGTAGAATCAATCGCATAAAATCTTGTATTTGGATATTCAGCAGCAACCTAATATAGTTTTGGAAATTAATCACCAACAAATAAAGTTACCGACATTCACAAAATAGTAGTGTGCTAAATACCTCTGTAATCCAATTTCCGTCATCACAACTTTTTTTTTTTGCAAACAAATTGAAATTAATAAGTTTTTATAAATTTACTCTATCAAATAATAAGAATATGATTTACCAAATTTCTAGTACTTTGGAACCGTTTTGTAACTTTTCTTGAACCGGAGCGCCTACTTTGCCATTAAACACATGCTCGTAGATATTGTATATATAAAGTCTAGTATTACTTAATACATCAGATTTGACAGGATAGCGAAACTCTCGATTAGGTGTACTCATGTTCTTTGAGTTGTGAAAGACGACTCATCGTAAAAAAATTTTGACAATTATTTAACTGAATATACACAATAGTTTATTCTAAACTCGATGCGTTCGTAACCTTAAATAGAATCAATCATATGGGAGCATGGAAATTCGAATCCGATGATTTCCGGGACCGACGTCACACAAGCATATGACTCCAATTAATACTGTAATATGTCACAAACTTTGATTTTATCACTCATGATGATCAAAACATGATCATTAACTAATTGCGTGATATGTCGATCACTAACCAATCAAATTGATAAAAAAAAATTCAATATCGTTACACGAATAAATGATTTTATCGTAGTAATATTATTCTAAATCTATCCTACTTTTCTACTATCTACTTAGTCCATATTATTAAATTTATACATATTTGACTAATCAACATTTACATCTATTCGATAATTAACTTCTATAAACACACGCAAAATATAAGTATTACAATCGTCATTATTAAAAATTAATTTGTTTAACAATATAGCAACATTATAAAATTCTTTGAAGCTTACCTAAAACATTTTGGCATTTTTTTTAGTTGACTGATTTCGATATTTGTGTATCTGGAAATTTGTATTTCCAGTTTTGACATAATGAGCATCAATATTATTAATGAAGTAAGGTTTGTATTTATTAGCAATAGGTATTGCGTTCTTAAAAAAAATACTTTAAAATGCATAAATAAGTTACCTGGCACTAGTCGAACATATAAAAATCGTCTTAGTCGAATGTTAATAAATATCGAACTAAAATCGTCTATATCAAAGAAAATCGACCTAATTTTCACTATTTTTTCGACCTCTAATATTTATATACGTAGCAATTCGGAGGGGAATTAACATCTGATTTTAGGTTGATCATTGAGAAAATCAGTCCCTAGATTTAACAATAGTTAATAATATTATGCAGAGTACATAATAGCATACATATTGTTAAAATCGTTTTACATTCATACGTATTATTAAAATATATGATTCAAAACATACAATAATATGATCTTGATTTTATTTTTTGTTTATTTTTTCAATTTTTATTATTACTTTTTTAATTTTTTTTTCACTGGGATCTACTTAAGTATCGTTACACCCGAAACTACCTCTTATAAATTCGGTATAACGGTTTTACTTTAGCGACGGATATGTTAGATGATTGATATCGAAGACCGTTTTATGCTTAAGTAAAGTATAGGGTTTATTGCAGTTACGCTTTAAGAGGATTATGTGATTTGCAGTTACGAAAGAGGCAAACGTTCTAGTTTCTTGGTGTTTTGGGTTATGATGTTTAGTTTTTTGATATCATACTAGTTTCTTGGTATTAGCATATAATTAGGAATCATAATACGGTTGTAATTGTATATAATTACATAATATTTTTAATAAAAAACATGTAAATTTATATTTTATTTCTTATGTATCTTATTTGTGAAAAATTTTACAAACTTGTATACATTTAAAGATTTGCACAAAAAATTTCTTCGATTATAATTTTTCTAACTATTAATTACATTTTTAACTATCAACCAAGAACCAGATGCCAATTCTCCTCCGAATTGTTATAAAATATCGAGGTCAAATTGCATATATTTAACTAGTGTGGTGACCGATTTAAACAATAAAAGGCTACAAAATCTTTCAGTATTATGTATTTTACATGGCTTACCCATTGACAATATCACTAGTAAAAGTTCTGAAGTTTTTAGAATCAGAAGAAGATCAAGGAAGCCAAAGTCTTGTTGAACATAAACGTGAAATATCAAATTACATAATGTTTTTTTTAAAAAAAATTTTAACACTTTTGTGAACCCCAAATTTTTAATATTGTATGAGGTAAATTAACCAATCAGCGTGAATTTCATGATAATCACATTTGGATTCAAATCCACCCATATGGTATTGATTCAAGATAGTAGGTTAAAATCAGAAGTTTTGGGTGTAAACTTTAAAAAAACCAATCACGCAATACTTTGCTAATAAAATAGTTTCGTAGAGAACGTTTGTTCAAGAAACTCAAATTGCATCACGCTGGAAAAAGTCGTTCTGTTAAAGGTTGAAGTACTATCTGTTATATAGTAAGAGGTAATAAAACTAGATCGTACTGCTCAATTCGCAAAATTCGACGTTGTTTTTATTTATTTAAATTATTAACTTGTTAACCTCTATCTTCGAACTTATGCAGAATCATTTGGTAGTTATGATATTTCTTAAAAGATATTTATCATAATAGAGTTATTTTAATATTTACGATAATATAGTTTTATCAATTATGTGAGGGTTTAAGAAAAACTATTGAAGGACATGTAACTTGTTATTAAGAACCTTATAAAATAGAATTTTTACAACTGTATAATTGCTATTAGAGTGTGAGTGAATAGTCAGATTCTTTTACTACGTGAGATATTTTACTTTGTAGTTAAAACGAAAGAAATTATAATATAGGAATTATTGCCTGTTGATTGGCTGCTTAATTTAACGCCTATCGCTATCGCTATCTGTCGTTTTGATCATGTGTTGATAAAGCCTGTTTCTGATTGGTCAACAATCTTATAATAAAGCCCGTGTTTTGCCGAAAAGTGAGAAAGTCCCCATGCTTCGTATATGATAGTTCTAACAAGATCGCCATAAATGACAATGAATACAGACATCGAAAATCATCAATCAAAACGTGCCATAGTGAGATTAAAAAAACTGATATAGAAAATTAGTTATTATATGGGATGTATATGTTGATGCCCGGGATAACTTAATAATCTTTAATCTCAGTGGTACATACGTACGCACGTTTTGATTGACGCCCCATATGTAGTTGGGCCGAGTTCAATGAGGTGAATATCAGTGAATTGATTTACAGATTTTCCTTCCCGTTACTCAATAGGTAGAATAGTCACAGCAAAAAATCAACAACACCACGAGTGAATAGTGATAGCGCAAAATTTGGCGGCACCATGATCTCCAAGCTGATCAATGCACCAAATCAGGTCGGAGTTCTACAAAAAATTTAGTGATTTCAACAGTCCGACGGAATAATTTTCTGAATTCTTGACATTCCGATTTTGCTCAGAACTCATGGTACCGCCAAATTTTTGCACCATCAATATTTGACACCACAAAATTTTGTAATACAAGATTTTATAAACTTCCAGCGATGTTTTCTTGATTAAATTCAGTAAAAAATTTTTATTTGAATTCTACATTTTTGTAGAATTAAATTATTAACTTTGTTTAATGGTTATCAAGAAATCTTTAGTAAATTTCAAAAAAATTTTATAGCTTTTACTAAAATGCACCTATGATGTTTTACACCTACGTATATATTATTTCAAAAACTGGCTAACTAATCGGTGTGAGGTATCTTAAGAAAAATGTTCTATGCCCCAAAAACCTTTCGCAAGCCCTAACCTTAACCCCAGAAATTAGTCCTAACATGCAAAATTTTGTATTAAAATTTGTATACAAAACTTATAAAAACTTAGAAAATTTAAAGAATATTATTAAAACATATAATGGGTGCAAAACCACCATAGGTGCGTTTTATAATAAATAAAATTCAAATATCTTAGAAAAGCCAGCCAATTTTCTTATTTTAACTTAAATGATTTAAATGATATTTTTTTGATAACATATGTCTAAGGAAACTGATACTTACGTAAATATAACCCTCCTCGTGAATAGGGATTGGAACCGCCTAAAATTTTTCTTAATCGTTTAATTGATTAACCGTTTAACCGTTTAATTTGACCGGAATTAAGATAATTCCGGCCTACGACCAACATAATTCTGCTCGGAATTATGGACAATTTTTAAATGGTCAAACGGTTCCAATTTCAACTCGAGAGTCAACCATTTGACAATTACAAGTTTTAAAGTAATCATAGTATAAACTTTATATGATTGGTTATTTTAGAGCTTGCAATTGTCAAACGATTGATTATTTTGGAACTTGTAATTGTCAAACGGTTGATTACTTTAGAATTTGTAATTGTTAAAATGACTGACTTAGAGGGGATTAGATTTATGTAATAAGTATTAGCTCCCTAAGTAAAAAGTAAATTTGTTAAATAGTTGTTTGGTTTTTACTTTTGCTTCATTTTTTCTTTAATGATATCAATATATCATTTTATAGCAATGATTTAAAGTGGTATGTTGTATATTTTTTTCTTTCTTTTTGTTAACTAGCCTCTTTGGGGCTAAGGTTTTTTATTTAAGTATTAGATAGGGAGGCTTACAATAAAATCTTCTATTGGGTGTGGCAACTTAGTATAGTTGGTAAGTTGTTGCACCTCCAAACGGCAGGACAAGAGTTTGAATCAGAGTATAAAATACCAACTTATTTACCGGCTATTCAAAAATCTCGTTCTTGATTCAAGTTATTTTAATTATTCTAATGCATCAAAAAAGATGCTTTAAACAATGGGCTGCATGGCCGGTAAATGAGTTGGTATTTTACGCCCAGGTTTGAATCCCACTGGCGACGAAATTTAAATTTGCAGAAATGTGTTATGATAAAACTATATAATATATCAATCGGGTAAGCACCTATAACTTTGGTCTCATCAACTAGTATTGGGAGGTTGTGAAACATAGTGTAATGTATGAGTTATATGAAACCCAAGTGAAGCAGCCAAATAAATCCAAGGAATCAGGGAATATGGAAGCCTACTTGGGAAGTTCTGAGTAGAGAAATAGTACAGATTTTTGATAGCGCTATGTAAAAGATTATCATCTGGGGAACCGGACACTGAAGACAAACTAAACAAAGACTAAGTGTTTAGCAAGCATTATACCAACCAGGCTGTCAGACTAGCCAGAGCAAAAAAGGATTTATTCATAATACCAGGTGATGCCTACTAGTCCTTTCTGAGACATCTGGATTGAAAGTTTGGGGTACCGATGGTTGGCATCGAAGTACTGTTGATAGTCTGTAAAGTGGGTGCTGGAGTTTAGATGAACTTTGCAAAGGCACAGAGTAGGTAACAGTAGCAGAGATAAAAAGCTACAAGTACTTGGCTGCGGCTTAGGCATAAGTTACCAAAAATCTAGATGATACATATATGGGATATAGACCACTCTAGTAGGTTTATTACAAGGATAAAGTAGTTCTAAGGGGCCTTAGCAGCAGTTCTTCTTTGGGAAGAATATCCAATAGTGCTAAGTTGATCAGAGGGTTTAATTGGATAACTCAAATAATAGTGAGTTACAGCTACGACATCTAGTGTAGTTTATATGGGTTACATATACAAGACTGCTTAAATAGACAACCAAAAGTTGTATATATGATTAGTATGTATCCTCGTTAATGTAACAAAGTTAGGGGTAGCCCATGTTGTTGCTCTGACATTTGATCTAAAGTTTAATAAAACATGCCAGATCCCAAAGTGATCACCTTAACATTAAAAAAAAAAAAAAATTTGAAACCTTCTATTATATTAGAGTACAACTAGCCATACATACAACTTTTTAGTTGTCTATTTAAGTAGTCTGTGTATTGATATTATACTATAAAGACTACACTATTTGTTATACTTATAATCCAACTAGAGGATTATCTATTTAAATCCTCTGTAATGCAAACCACTTGTATCATCAGTACATTTTCATTACATTTATTAGTCAAAAAGTTTCAGATACTTCTCTATTCTCTTAAGACTAATTTATCCTTGAAGTATTATTGCTAAAGCTTTTTGTATTCACAATTTGACTAATCTAAATTTCAATAAGGGATATAGCAACTTAATATAATTAGTAAGTTGTTGCACTCCCAAGTGGTAGGTTAAGAGTTCGAATCCTACTAGCGACGAAAATTTGAATTTAAAAAATGTATTATAATAAACTGTGTATAATTTGATAGATTGGCATTTGTAACTTTGATTATACCAGCTTGTACTGAGAGGTTATAAAACAGTAGTGCTATATATAAGTCATACAAAATGAGTGATACACCATATAAATCTAGAAGATCGAGGCATACAGAAGCCTACTTGTCAAGTCCCGAATAAAGAGGTAGCACAGATTTTTAATGGTACTATGTAAAGGATCGTCATCAGCAATCAGATATCAGCAGTAAACCAGACGAAGACCAAATGTTTAACAAACACTAATACCAACCAGGCCATATATATATGAGGAAAAAGGATTCAATCGAAATACCAGGAGACACCTACTAGTTTCTTCCAGACCATCTGAATTGGGAGTTTGGGGTGCAGTTGGTAACCAGAAATGATAGTAATTGTTTGTAAAATGTGTACTGAGTTTGGATAAACTTTGCAAAAGCAAGGAGTAAGTAATAGTAGTAGCTTTGGCTTGCAAGTACTTGGCCTCGGTCTAGGTGTAAGTTACTGAAAAATCTAGGTGATACATGTATGGGACATAAACCGCTTTAGTAGGTTTACTATAAGGATAAAGTAGTTCTAAGGAGCCTTAGCAGCAGTTCTTCTTTGGGGAGAATATTCTGACAGCACTAAGTTAATTAGGGTAGTAATACTTTTATTAATATAACAAAGTCAGAGGTGGCTTTGTGGCTGCCCTGGCATTTGTAACCAAAGTAATAACATGTCAGACTCCAATTGGTCACCTTAATATTAATAAAAAAAAACCTAGATTTCAGTAACTTATACAAGTCCAAGGACAAGTACTTGCAAGCCAAAGACCTACTTCTGCTCTTGTAGAATTTATTCAAATCACAGTACCTACTATACAGACTATCACCAATATCTAAGTTCTGTCAGTAATTCAAATTCCCATCCAGATAGCCTAGAGAGGCTATGATCTGCTTCTAGTCTCTATGGTTAGATTCTTTTCATCTGGTTACTTATCCAACAACCTGGTTAGTATAATATCTTGTCAAACACTTGGTTCTCATTCAGATTACTGAAATCAGTATTTGAATTTCTTAGATAATCCTTTACATAGTATTGTTAAAGATCTGTACTACCTCTTTACTTAAAACTTGCCAAGTGGCCTTTTATATACCTCAATTTCTGAATTGACCCAGCTGCTTCACTCAGGTTTTGTGCAACTCAAATATTATACTAATATTCCACAGCCTCTTAGTATAAGCTGATATAATTAAAGTTACAGATATCAACCTGTTAGATTATATACAGTCTGCTATAACACATTCTGTAAAATTCGAATTTCATTGTTAGTGAAATTCAAACTCTTGTTTTGCTATTTGAGGGTGTGACAACTTACCAACTTCACTAAGTCACTATACTCTTACATGTTGTATATCTTTATAATAGTAAATATAGCAAATTAAGTATTGTTTATAATCAAAAGAGCAGTAAATAGAATATTGTATATTTACAAAAAGTATAACTGTATAGTTAGTTCTTTTAATGTGGCTAAAGATCGGTATAAATTATTTAATATAAATGATATAAAGATGAGTTATAAATTTGCTAATTAATTTAGGAACCTGCTATTGCTATCCCTATTTTTGCTAATACCATCCTATAAGGTTGGAGCTGATATCTGACCTATATCATGTAATTGGTAATATACCTTTTAAGTTATGATTATATAATAATATAGCTGTAGTATTTTAGATATTACATAAATATAATAAGAGTTTTAAAATTTATTGCACCTGCAATATATTGCACCCCTTCTGCTATATTAAAATTTTTACTATGAAACCACCTTTAGAGTTCTAATAAAAAAAATTCTCTGTAAAATTTTGATATATTCTATATTTCTGCCTTATACTAAATCCAGGACCCCGCAATATATATATATAGGTCAGGTCAAGAAATGCGTAGCTTTAATAGAAAATTAAATAAAGTAAGATTTAGATTTGCGTATTTTTTAAAAAATTATTTAAGAAAGTTAGATTTTTAAATTGCATATTTAAATATTAAAACTTCGCATATAAGGTTCAAATTTGCGTATTTTGAATATATATTTGGTAATAATAAGCAGATTATATTTTAATAAAATTTATGAATATACTGTATATTTCTTTAGCATTAGGGGTTTCAAAGTTAATATGCAGAAATCTAATTTTGACAAAAATAAGCAATATATTAACTTTATTTCATTTTCTGATAAATTTGTAATGATGGGAATCAAGAATCTATTAAAAAATGCAAGTCTGTGATTAACTGAAAATTATACTAACCATATATATCGTGTATATTATATATTAAATATTCATAAAAGTTTGAAGATTTCTCAATAATAGCCCGTCAATTTCAATATTTAAGACTATTTTGAATCCTACTAGTCTGTAGAATTTGAAAATAGCTTCGAATATTGAAAATAAACAGCCACTACCAACATAAATTCGCATAAAGTTTGAAAATTTAGGTAAGAAAAAAATAAAAAATTTTAGTGTTTTCTGGATAATACACCAGAAAATCGGAATTTGACAAGAGATCTTTGAAATTCAGGCTTTTTATAGCTGTTCAAAAAGGTGTGAACAAATGCAGATCACCATATCACAGGGAATTCACAAAACTTTCTAGATTTCCAGAAATATCCAAGCTATGATCAATTTTTACTCATTAAAATTTCCTTTGATTTCCCACATAGATATATGGGAATCATTGTTCACACCTTTTTAAAAACAGTTGTAAGTGGAAATTTTTTAAAAAATGATAAATTTAAGGGAATTTTACAGATTTTGTGTGACTAGAGATGTTAAAAGTTCAGTCTGGTCTGACTTGACTCAAAGGAGTTGAATTATTATTAAAGTTCGGTCCCAAGTCAAACTTGGAACTCGACTCACATTGCACATGCGTCTTGTATATTAATTTAGTACTGAAAAGAAATGCACATATGCAAAGTATATGCAGCAAAGTACGCATGAATACCCTTTTTTTTTTAGCTTATATTTAAATGTTCAATATATACGTTCAATGCGAGTCGAGTTCCAAGTTTGACTTGGGACCGAACTTTAATAAAAACTCGACTCTTTGGAGTTGAGTTGGACTGGTTCAAACTTTTAACATCCTTAGTGTGATAGACAATCGTCTGCTAATCACAGTAATTTGAAAAGCAGTGTAATGTGCCATATGTACAGTATATCATAACCGATAACACAAAGTTTGAAGATGCGTAATCTCGTGTATTCATTTGTTATACAGCTTTTCTAAGAACAAAATTTACTTGACAGACTAATTAAAAACTACCGGATATTTTAGAAAACTTGTATAGAATTTTCAAAGCAGATATATTCATGCAGGTTAATAACAAGTAATATCATCATTATGATATTCTAGATGTATTATGTTTTTAAAGTTTATCAACGTTGGTAAATCATCTAACATCTACCTTTAAATAAAACTATTATATTAATGGAGAGAGATTCTGGTTATAATAAAATAAATAGTTGGTTTTATGAATTTTATGCTTTTTGAAAATTTAACAATATGTAAATACATGGAAATAAGCTTAGTTTTAACAATTTTACTAAGAATTTTGATTAGACTTTGGTAGTTTAATAGAGAATTCTAATAGCAACAAAATAAAAATAATAGTTTTATAAACAAACCTATACATATAGTTACCATATATTAAATCAAATATAAATTGTAAAAATTTTTTAGAAGATGCGTAGTTCTGGCTTAATTCAAAAAAGAAATGTAACATGAGCAACAACAAGGGATAAGTTGATAAAACATTCATGTACGTACGTACGTACTTTATAATTCACCTGTTACGTGTTAAAAAAAAAAAAATCTGATCTTTTCTAAAACATCTAAAATATGTCAGGTTGGAAAAACAGTTTTGAGAGGCTTTCAAAACATAAATATGTTGCTTGCATTATACATCCCAAAAAAGTAGTATGTATATACGATAAAACAATAAAACTTAATAGAAAATGGGAGGAGGATTATCTTAACCGTCATGTTCGACGTTCTGGATGTAAAGCAAATGAAGGGCAAAGAACAATTTATAATTGGTTTCAACTGGTAAAACAAAATGAATATATTGAGGAAGAAGACGAATATGACTTAGATATTTATGATAATATGGATGACGATGATTTAATACAGGTTGATAAAATAGAAAATGATTCAGATAATGAATTTCAAGCTGTTAATATTAAAGAAAGATTCAGTAATACCAAAAGAATTAAAAAATGGTTGATTTGTGCTGGTCTTCAGTCTGTAGAAATATCAGAATATATCAAACGAACCCCTGCACAATTTGGTGGTTGTCATCATATTGAAGTTGTTGCACATGAACTTTTTCCTCATCTATTTTCACAAAAATTTAGTAGAAAAAAGTTGAGTTTTAAACAAAAAAGACAATTAAATCATGCGCTCTTTGCAGAATCTGTTTGGCAAGTTGACCGATCAAGTATGTAATTTATTAAATTGTTGATTTTGTTCTCAATACTTTTTAATGTTAATAATTTATTAAAGGTAATGCAGTGCGTGCAAAAACTTGTACTGGAATTGCCGAACAAGGAAATATATGTATTGAATGTGGTTCTATCCGATATGACAAAAATTTATGTAACAAAATCGCACATCCTTTACCATTACCTGGTAATACTAAATTTATACCAAAACATTTTTGGGATGATAGTCCTCTAAAGAAGCACCTTCAAAATTAGGATCTCTGTGATATTGGAATATACTTAATAATGAATCTAACGCGCAATTAGAAAATCCATAAGTTATTCTTGCAGATAAAGCTCTAAAAGGTGCTTTTAATGATACACCAATATTCACTGGTTTTTGTGAAGTTATGAGTAACGCCATTGAAAGAAAAATGAAAAACAAATCTAAACGGAATTTGAAATATAGTGAAGAATTTACCAGTTTTTTAGTTATATTGGGTGGAATCAGTTCAAGAGCATTAGATCTATTTTGCCAAAATTTAGAAGGTCGAACAATTCAATCAATTAGGTAATTAAATACATATGGGCTTGGTGCTGCAAAAAGGGGGTAAATTGACAAAAAAAAAAGATCTTCAGAAAATCAATTTTTATATTACAAATTTTATGATAAATTATAAGAAATTACAAATTTTAAAGAGTTATATTGAATAATTTTATTAATACAACTACTTTTGTATCTTAAGTGAAAAATAATCTTGATAATATTCTAAATTAATTTATGTAAAAAAATTAATTTTTAAAAATTTGTCAATTTACTCCCTTTTTGCAGCACCAAGCCTATATGTTTGTATTTATTTAGTTTTTAAATTTATTAACTTATAGCCTATTTTATTTTTTATAGACGATTGAGAAGAAATGATAACGATTACTTAACTAATCCTGAATTATGCTATGAAAATGTAGCTAGATTTAAGAGACTTACTGATACAATTAATTATAATGGACCTATTGCCGCAATGACAGATAATACAAAACTTAAATTAGGATTACGATATTCACCTAATCTCAGATATATTGTTGGATCAGTATTATCAAACGAGGAAACAAGTTAATATATATAATGATATTCCAAGAATAATCAATAAGATTAAAGAAGAAAATGGAATTGCAAAAAACGTTCGTGCATATCTTTTACAGATAATTAATAATTATGAATTAATAATATATATAAATATATTTATATATTTATTACTATATAATTTATATATTTTATATAAAAGATACCATTACCCGCATTTCCTCTAATAGTTATTGCTCTAATTCTAAATAATAGAACAGATACCGCAAACTCAATATTACAATTATATAAGCTATTAATTATCGATATTGCACCACAACTTGATCTTCATATACTTTCTTTAGGATCAGATGGTGCTATAACAGAATTTCAGGCACAGCAATCAATTTCTAAGACTCAAACAAATGAAAAATTAATAGTTAAAGAACCTTATTTGAATATTAATTTTTTATGTCCTATTTTCGATCATGTTGGTCTTGTAATACGTGTTCAAGATCCCAAACATGCTAAAAAAACAGCACGAAATGCTGTAATGTCAGGAGCATGCTTATTGACTTTTGGCAATTCTTCAGCTCGATATGATTATTTTTTACAACTTATTAATCAGCATAATTCTGTAATGTTTAAAAATGATGTTATTAAACTGGACCGACAAGATAATGCAGCAGCTTACTGAACTTTTTGTTCGTCAAATTTTTGCTAATGTTTAAAAACTAATTATCAAGTTAGAACTGGAATGGAAGGGTTTGCAATTTATCTTTTTGTATTAGGTAAACATTAATGCTTGTTAATTTCTTAATGTAAAACTATATTAATGTTAATTATTTATATGTTAAAGGTGAAATAACTGATAGCTATCTAAATCGGGATATTGCACCACTTGAACGAATTAGAATGATTATGACGGGTTATTTCTTTCTTCAATTATGGTGCACTTATATAGAAATTCTTTCTCAAAAATATTTCAATTTTATTTCAATGCAACAAAATTTTTTAGCAAATCAAATATTTGCTATTTTTATTTCACTTTGTGAATCACTTGTTTTGTTAGTTAAAGCTCATCATGAATATTATCCATAAATGCCGTTATTACCTTAGTTTCATGGATCTGAGCCAGTTGAGCATTTTTTTGGCATTGCACGTCAACTGAATTCAGATTTTGATTTTTTTGATTTAACCCAAATGATTCCTAAAATATCACAATATAATAAAGCTTTAAGGGCAGAAAAGTTAAATTTTGCTAAAGAAAAAACTATCTGTCAAGGTAAATATTATTTTTTTTATCTATATAATATATTAATTACAACTATTTTTAATATTAAATTTATTTATTAGGTTACCATTTTGATTACAATTGTGGAAATTTAAGCGAATCAACATTAGAAATATTAAAACTATGGCCAATTGACGAACAAATTTCTCAAACAATCAAACATTCACATCGACTAGCCTGCGAACTTGCTAAATTTCTTAATATTATGCAGCCCATAGATGATTCTTTTAGTCCTAATTCACAAATATTTGTTAGTATTCATGAAGAAGAGGTTTCGACTCATTCAAATAATCAAATAATTAACTTTACAAATAATGAAAAGCAAGATCAAAGTAACGAAAGTAACAAATTGGTATTTCTGCGGCAATAAATAAGGCTTCTTGTAAAATGAAGTATATAGCAACAGAAGAGCACGATGAAGAAATTTTATTAAATAATTCATTTCAGGAAGGAAGTTTACAACTAAATATAATCAATCATCCTTTTGGAGATTATTCTATTTTATATAATGGTGATAGTAGTAAGTTATTAAGAATATTATAAGTGCCGCCAAAAGAAAACCTGTCATCAGGCTTTCAATTATATTTTGTTTGTATCGAACACAATCTATCTACTTTATTAGGATTGTGTCTAATACAAAATATAATTGAAAACCCGGTGACAGATTTTCTCTTGGCGCATACATGTAATTATTATATAGTATATTTTTATTTATAGTTTTTAAATATAGTTGATTCAGAATTTCAATATGGATCAGAAGGTAGCTTAGACTTAGAAATTTTATTACAACAATGACAAAGACATGAAGCTTATACGTCAAAACCACTTGAGCGAAAATTTAAAATGTCTTCTGCAAGATTTAATACTGATATCGCAATGACAATTCATCCAAATTAGGCTAGCCATATTGTTATATATTTTTCTAAAAATGAAAATCCTAAACAAAGACTGGTTAAACAATGTGAAAAACGGTGGAAAGAAAATCATAGAAACATATCAAATGCTTTAGCTCAAATTCATGCTAAAGAATTGACACAATCAAAAAAACACAAATCAATTAAAAAGCCAAAATCTTTTATTCAAAGTACGTATTTATTAGTTATATTTATATATTTATATTTAACTAATATATATATATTTTTTTTTTTTTACCGATGATGTAACCATCTTCGGGCGCGTGTGACGCTCTTTATTTATAAGTTATTTTACATTTATGTACATTGTAAATATTTACAGATAGAGTTAATCTGTGAGTTGCTA
>CAJVPZ010000320.1:0-20818 GCA_910592135.1 Racocetra fulgida | reverse complement strand
ATTTAATGTACTAGTACAACACAATACATGTTTCAATTATTTTTAACTCCCTTTAAGCAACTCAAGCTCCTAGTTTATAAACATAAAATTTAAGTTAAAACTCGTAATTATCAATACCCTATATCAGCATCACACTATGTTTGCAAATGTATACATAATATAAATATAATTAAAATTATATAATAATTTCTATGTGCACTTTTAAATTTTAAAATGCTTGCATTACATTATGTTAGCATAATGTAATGCGCATTGTGTTTAACGCCCATCTCTATTACGCAGGTTGCTCAATTACGAAAGGGATAAAACCTGTATGTGTTCTTTATAGTGATAAATGAGAAGCAAAACAAATACAGCATTGGTTTTTTATTATTATTACTACTATCATAATAAGCATTCGATCATATACAGTCAGACCCTCTAAATGCATTGCGACGGGTCAATATGCAAAAATTAAGTCAACCGTGCATTTAGAGTGATATTGTATTTGAGGAAGAAAAATAAGTATTATATTAGTTAGATCAGAGAAAAGATATGCATTTAGGAAGGTTTTTCAATGGACGTGCATTTTGGGGTTCTACCGCAAAATCCCGACAGGCCATAATACGGCGTGGCAATTAAAAATTTGAAGTCTGACAATGATTGTTAATGTGTTTATTATCTTTAACTATTAATTGTCACGTCGGATTATGATTTTCGAGATTTTGGATGTCTGGATTTTGTGGTAGAACCCATTTTGGGAGATTGCATTAGGGAGGCTCATTCAGGAGGTTGTATTAGGGAGATTGCATTAGAAAGATTGCATTAGGGAGATTGCATTAGAAAGATTGCATTAGGGAGAGTGCATTAGAAAGATTGCATCAGGGAGGTTGCATTTGAGAGGTTACATCAGGGGTATGACTGTATATTATTATTATCAATAAATGTAATGCTAAATTGTTACAAGTTAAATATTGGCCTTTTCTCTAATTAATTTATTGTAAAATTCGTTAGCGTTATTATTATTTGTTTTACAACACAATAAATAAAAACACACAAAAATATAATTCAAAACTGGTAGTAACAGCATGGTCATACGATAATATGCATCATGTATATATGAGCGTTTAATTGAATATCTTATTCGTTTTCTGTTTATATAAAATGACAATATTTAATATTTGATATGAGAAACGTAAATACACTTACCATTGGTGTATAGTTATATAAAATATAGGTGTTATTTTTTAAATCAAAGCAACAATCTAAAAGGAAGTCGAAGTCATCTCTATGGATAATTCGGAAAAAGAATTTAATATTGGTTGCTGTTATCTTAATGGGAATGGAGTTGAAAAAGATGAATATAAAGCTTTTATTCAATTTGTAAAAGCAGCTGGGATGGGTCATGCCCTTGGAATGTGTTTTGTTGGTCGCTGCTATAATGATGGAATTGGGGTAGAAAAAGATTATCGTAAAGCATATATCCACTATCAAAAATCTTCTAATTTGGGTTTAGCTGAAGGAACTTATATGGTTGGAATCTGTTACCAATTTGGAATCGGGACTGAAAAGAACGGGAAAAAAGCATTTGAATATTATAAAAAATCTGCAGAGATGGGTAATGCTAATGGTGCATTTAGTGTTGGAGAATGTTATAGAATAGGAATCGGAGTCGGAAGGGACATAAAGAATACATTTAAATATTATAAAAAATCTGTAGAAATGGGTTGTACAGCAGGAATAGTTAATGTTGGAAATTATTATAAAAGTGGAATCGGAATCGAAAAGGACGAAAAGAAGGCATTCGAATATTATAAAAAATCTGCAGAGATGGGTGGAGTTAATGGAATATTTAATGTTGGAAATTGCTATTTGGAAGGAATCGGAGTCGAAAAAAACGGAAAGAAAGCATTCGAATATTTTAAAAAGTCTGCAGAGATGGGTGATGCTAGTGGAACATTTAATGTTGGATATTGCTATAAAGAAGGAATCGGAATCGAAAAAGACGGAAAGAAGGCATTCGAATATTTTAAAAAATCTGCAGAAATGGGTGATGCTCTTGGAACATTAGGTGTTGGATGTTTCTATGAAGAAGGAATCGGAGTCGAGAAGGACAGAATGAAAGCATTCGAATATTATAAAAAATCTGCAGAGATGGGTAATGCTAGTGGAGCATTCAATATTGGATCTTATTATAGAGAAGGAATCATTGTCGAAAAAGACGAAAAGAAGGCATTCGCATATTATAAAAAATCTGCAGAGCTGGGTTCGTCAGAAGGATTAAATAGTGTTGGAAAATGCTATTCCGAAGGAATCGGCGTCGAAAAGGATGGAAAGAAGGCATTCGGATATTATAGAATATCTGCAGAAATGGGTAATTCTAATGGTATATTTAATGTTGGAAATTGCTATTTCGAAGGAATCGGAGTCGAAAAAAACGGAAAGAAAGCATTCGAATATTATATAAAATCTGCAGGGATGGGTAATCATGATGGAACATTTAATGTTGGAAATTGCTATAGAGAAGGAATCGGAATCGAAAAGAACGGAAAGAAAGCATTCGAATATTATAAAAAATCTGCAGAGATGGGTAATGCTAGTGGAACATTTAATGTTGGAAAATGTTATAGAGAAGGACTCGGGGTCGAAAAAAACGGAAAGAAGGCATTCGAATATTATAAAAAATCTGTAGAGATGGGTTTTGTAGAAGGAATGAATAGTGTTGGAAATTGCTATAGAGAAGGAATTGGTGTCGAAAAGAACGGAAAGAAGGCATTCGAAAATTTTAAAAAATCTGCAGAGATGGGTAATGCTAGTGGAATATTTAGTGTTGGAAATTGTTATAGAGAAGGACTCGGGGTCGAAAAGAACGGAAAGAAAGCATTCGAATATTATAAAAAATCTGCAGAGATGGGCCTTGTAGAAGGAATAAATAATGTTGGAGATTGCTACAGAGAAGGAATTGGAGTCGAAAAGAACGGAAAGAAGGTATTCGAATATTATAAAAAATCTGCAGAGATGGGTAGTGCTGCTGGAATAAGTAATGTTGGATATTGCTATGGCGTAGGAATCGGAGTAGATAAGAATGAAAAGAAAGCATTCGAATATTATAAAAAGTCTGCAGAGATGGGTTTGGCGGGAGGAATGAATAATCTTGGAAACTGCTATATAGAAGGAAAAGGAGTTGAAAAGGATGACAAAAAGGCATTCGAATATTATAAAAAATCAGCAGAGATGGGTAATGCTGTTGGGATGAATAATGTTGGACTATTATATTTAAAAGGAATCGGAGTCGAAAAAGACGAGAAGAAGGCATTCGAATATTTTAAAAAATCTGCAGAAATGGGTGATGCTAGTGGAATGCTTGGTACTGGAAATTGCTATGGAGGAGGAATCGGAGTCGAAACAGATTTAAGGAAGGCATTCGAATATTATAAAAAATCTGCAGAGATGGGTCTGTTGGATGGAATATCAAAAGTTGGTTATTGTTATCGAAATGGTTTTGGAACTCTAGTAGATATTAAGGAAGCTAATCGGTGGTTTCGAATGGAAAGGAGTAAATTTCACGAAATCATCAGATCAGAATATGGAGATCTTGATATTGACAGTGATATAAAAATGTTATTGAACGATAATAAATACCAATTAGCTTGGATTCCTTACGAGTTTGAAAATGTTAAAGAGATCGGAAGAGGTGGTTTTGCGATTGTATACAGCGCGACATGGACAAGATTCGTCGAAGATAAAGACTGCATATTAAGGAACACTTATACTGTCGCACTTAAAGAATTTTATAAAAACGATTATATTAATGAGGTATTTTATTTATCTTAATATATTTTATGTTGTTTATATAAATTTTTCACCAAAACTAATGATTTAAAAGTTAAAAAACTACTGCGATATTGGAGTTGAAAATCCTTCGTTTATAAAATGTTACGGTATATCAAGAAACGAAAATGGAAATTATATTCTCGTAACCAAATGCGCAACAATAGGTTCTTTGCGTCAGAATCTTCAATATATGTCAAAAATGAAATGGAAAAATAGGCTCAACCTGTTATTTAGCATAGCTTCTGACCTTAAGTCAATTCATTCTCAAGGAATTGTTCATCGAGATCTGCACAGCGGAAATATATTGCAAGATAGTTTGGATAGTGCCTATATCGCTGACTTGGGTCTTTCGATCCAATATCTGAAACGAAAGGATAATGAAGTTTATGGGATTTTACCTTACATTGCTCCAGAAGTTTTAAACAAACAACAACTCACCACGGCATCTGATGTTTATTCTTTCGGCATAATCATGTGGGAAGTATTGTATGCTAAATGCGTAGTATATTTTTATAAACTGGATGATATTTTAAATCAAACAATGCAAATACTTGATGGTTTACGACCACCTGTCAACGAAGGTGCACCACAATGTTATGTCAACTTGATGAAGAAATGCTGGGATAAGGATCCGAAAAAACGACCATTAGCAGAAGAACTTTATGAAGTTCTTAAAAAGTGGCAGGGCGATGAACAAATCTTTACAGAGTTAAATGAATCCAAATTAATAATACCCGAATATATTGAAAAATCATCTATAGATACTTCTAGTTGTAGAAGCATACTTATTAATTCAAATTTGCATAGTGAAATAGTGTTCCAAATTGTTAGTTAAACAACCAACTAGGTGCCAACTTTTCAACTAGTTGATTTAATAAAATTTTACACAACTAATCAATTAATTATTTAACTAATACAATTCTATAATATTTTTTTTTAATTAAGCTAATCTGTATTGATTTTTTTTATTTAATTAGCTAATTATATAATCAAACTATATGATATAAAAAATCGATTTGTTGCATCTATAGTTGCAACTGAACAACTCGGAACACTATAGTGAAAAAGAACAGAATTTGATATTGATAGATAATGATTTTTGGTGATCAAGGTGATTTAAATCCATAAGGAAACTTTCGCATGATTGGCTGTTTAAGTCTATTTAATTTTACATTATTTATACAGTTTAAAGTACTTTTTAAAAAACCAAACTAAGAAAAATAAACAAAAAAGAAGTATATAATAAGTTTTATTAGCGTTGTAGGACTCCATCATTAAAAATCATTTTTGGTTTTAGAGAAGTTAACATAATAGCGACTTCTTAAAGATAGATAGAATTAGGTTATTACCATGCTAACTTCTCTAAAACAAGGTGATTTTGATTATTTTTAATAGTGGAGCCCTACAACCCTATTAAAACTTTCTATATACTTCTTTTTTGTTTATTCTTCGTAGCTTGGTTTTTTTAAAAAGTACTTTAACTGTATAAATAATGTAGACTTAAACAGCCAATCATACAAAAGTCTTCCTGTGGGATTTAAATGAGTCTAGTACGAAACCATGACGTCCAAAACCTCGACAGGCCATAATACTGACATCACGCGAAGTGACAATTAAAATTTAAAGTCATACAATGATTATTAATGTGATTACTAATCTTTAAATATTAATTGTCACGTCGCGATTCTATTGAGTCTCGTAGTAGGCATTCATCTATTTTAAGTAAATCCTTTAATAATAATATTTATTATTATTATTTATTTTTATTTATTATATATTTACATTTTAAATAGCTCAAGATGGACTTGTTGTTATTTAAGGTGGAATAAGAGATAATTTCACCCAAGAACAACACCATATACATGGAAGACTAACACAGACTATGCTTCAAAAGGACTTACGTTTCATTCAGCAACAATATATGGAATGTATATGATCGTTGCATTTGGCAATCATAATACAGTCAACTCTCTCTAAGTGCATGTTCTCTAAGTGCATGTTCTCTTAAATTTAGTTTTAATTCTGGGCCCACAAATATATTTGATCTCTATAAATGTATTTTTCTTAATTGTTCTCTTAATGCATGTTGCTAAAAGCCTGGTCCAAATAAAATGCATTTAGAGGGAGTCGACTGTATTTTGAATTGAATTTAAATTATCGTGCATAGTGTTCTGGATCAATCTGCATATAATAAAAAGGTGCTTTAGTTCACTACAGTTTACTAATGTTTTTACTATGTTTAGATAATACTAGTTGTTGATAAACTTTCTAATTTAATTATTTAATTTTACTCTATATTTAGGCGCTGTTGTTTCATCACAACCACATCCAACATAATTGCCATTGACATTAAATAACAATTATATGTCTTTAATACACAAAATTTTACATGGATTGATACTTTCAATGCATCAAATATATATGAGTCGAATTCAACAAACCTGAATAATTATAACGATTCAATTTCATTAGGACGAAAGAATGTCATTAGTATAGCTGTAGTAGTTGCCATTATTATTGTTCTAGGATTTTACATTAATAAAAAATTACAATATGTAATAATAATAAATTAATATCACATATTCACGTGTATTTTTATATGTTTAATATGGTCGGAAAGATATATGTTGAGTAGCTAAAGATAACAAAATGATCCATAAGCATGATATCACATAAAAAATAGAATAATAGAGAACATAAACATACGAAAATGTGCATGATAGTATTTTAGAAAAATTTTTATAATATATCTTTTTTATTTATTACACACTATTGCAATAAATAAAGATACTGTAATACATCTTAACCAAATCTTGTCTACATATATATCCTTCTTATAACTGATCATAAGTGTGTATTTATTAGAGCATACATTTAAAGAAAATAGGTTTATAAGTATTATTATTATAAGAATACATATTTATAAAGTGAATATATGTAATAACTTCTGATGTATCTTCCTAGTTAATCCATGTGAGATAATTTAATTTTAGAGTTGAACTAGAGATGGGCACTATGCAGCATGGTGTTTAATTGTTATATGAAAATCACATCGGATGTTATTTTTTTTACATAAACTATTATATATGACGATTAAGCATAGTGCCCATCTCTAGTAAGATCTCTAAAGTTATAACTTCTGATATCTAAATTATATTTGCCTAGTTAATCCATGTGAGAAAATCTAATTTAAAGTTATAACTTCTGATATCTAAAATTATTTCTGCCTAGTTAATTCTTGTGAGATAATCTAATTTTAGAGGTGAATGGATAAGATCAGGTACGGTTAACTGATCAGCCTGACCCAATACCTTAGGCTATCACATGTACCTGCTATTTATAATTTATTTTAACTCTCGAACCTTTAAATGACCGATTTTACCACCCTTTTTCGATTTCCTTTTTTTGGAAAAGTGTTTAAAACGCAGTAATTAAAATTAAGGTTAGGGTTAGTTCGAGGTTAAGGATATGGCAAGTATTATAGGTAAAATTACTCCCTCGACATTTTTAATTAGTGCTTTAAGATAAGTTTAGACACTCGTTTCTTGTATTTTTTAGTTTTTTTCTTTTTTTTTTTACTTCGTAAAAATTTACAATGTGATTGGCTAATTTATGCAGATCTTCCAAAAAAGGAGGTCGTCTAAAGCGGAGGCACATCACGTGACATGATCGGCGATTGGTTACGATGATTGGTCAATTATGTACATCAATTTTATAAAAATTAAATTTTTTTAAAAAATTCAACTAAAAGTATTTCATCAACTATCCAAGAAAATACTATAAACTTTTTTTTATTTTAATGGTGAAAATCTCTAGAAATAAAATAAAATTAATTTCATCGAATTTACTTGGATGGTTGTCGAGATATCTTCGTTCAAAGTTCTGTAAAAATTTAAAACGCCTATACAATTACAATAACAAATAGTTGTGTAATTGAAGATATTTTGACAACCATCCAAGCAAATTCGATAAACTTTTTTTTATTTTAATGCTGAAGAATTCTAGAAGTAAAATAAAAAAAAGTTTATCAAATCTACTTGGATGGTTATCGAGATATCTTCGCTTAAAGTTCTGTAAAAATTTAAGCCGCCTATTCATAATTTCGGCAACAGGCATTTGTGCAATAACTTTGAACGAATATATCTCGACAACCTTCCAAGTAAATTCGATAATTTTTTTTTATTGTACTTCTAAAGATATTCAGATTAAATTAAAAAAATATTCATTGAATTTGCCTGGATTATTGTTGAGATATCTTCATTCAAAGTTATTGCACAAGTGACTGTTATCGAAATTATGAATAGGCGTTTTAAATTTTAACAGAACTTTGAGCGAAGATATCTCGACAATCATTCAAGTAAATTCGATGAACTTTTTTTTTATTTTAATGCTGAAGATTTCTAGAAATAAATAAAAAAAAGTTCATCGAATTTGCCTGAATGGTTGTAGAGATATCTTCGTTCAAAGTTATTGCACAGTGCCTCTTATCGAAATTATAAATAGGCATTTAAATTTTTACAGAATTTTGAGCGAAGATATCTCGACAATCATCCAAGTAAATTCGACGAACCTTTTTTTATTTTGATTCTAAAAATCTTCAGCATTAAAATAAAAAAAAGTTCATCGAATTTGCTTGGATAGTTGTTGAGATATCTTCGTTCAAAGTCATTGCATAAATGTTAACGTAATTATGTGTAGGTGTTTTAAATTTTTGCAGAACTTTGAACGAAGATATCTCGACAACCATCCAAGTAAATTCGATTAACCTTTTTTTTTATTTGAGCCTTTAGCATTAAAACAAAAAGAAGTTTATTGCATTTTCTTGGTCTTCATAACAATGATACTATAGAAAAACTTGCCCGTCTGGCTTTATTTATTTAAATTATTATTATTTTTTTTTTGATAAACAATAAGCTTTATATTAATATTTTATTAAATTTGAATGAAATAAAACCAATAATATTTAGTGAATGATAAAAAAATCTTCTACCAAACTAAATAAATAAAATGAAACTAAATCACAGGTATGGTGCGGTAGTTAATGTCATCTTTACAATCAACTAAAATTAACATGTGTAAAGTGAGACAGTAGATACTATAAACTTAAATAAAAGATTTTTTTTTACTAACCATAACGTAAAGTAATGAACATCTTATTAATGAACCAATTAATTAACTACTGGGCCGTCAATTTTTCTAAATGAACCGCTATTAATTAACCCGAAACTAAACCCACGAATAAAATAAAACTAAGCGATAGGGATAGTGTGATGGTAAATGATATCGTTATAAACTAAATTAAACACAATGAGGTTATAAATATTTTAAATATGAATAGCGACAATACATTAATACAAAAGGCCTCCATACATACCATGGCGTAATGTGAAAATCTTGTTCAAAACCGATTAATAAGAGATCTTTACACCTGTAAACTAAATTATACTCAAATTAAATTAGCGTGAACAATAAAAAGCTAATAACAGGTATCAGACGATAGTAAATGCTACGAATTTGAACAGCTTATCTAAATACCGATTAACAAAACCTAAATAAATTATCGTAAATGAGATATAGTGCATAATAATGTTATGAACTCGAATAACTTGTTTACACACAAAATTAATAAAAAAGATCTTTATACCAACTGATTAAATAAATATGAATAAGTAAAGCTAAATGAAAATAGTATAATAGTGCTTACAACGAGTAAAGGTGAATGTTATAAACTTTGATTAATATGCCGATTAACGAACCTACTAAGTTAATAAGAGTAAAGTTAGCCTAAACGAAAGATAAGTGTAATAGTGAACATTATAAGTTATACACAGACAAATGAATGATCCTTATACTCACCAACAAATTACTGCGACAAAAACAAAGCTAAAATAGAGTTGTAGTGAAAACGCTATGAGTTCGAAAAGCAATTGTAATTAAGGTCTTTATATTTGTCGACTAAAATATCGTGAGCCTATATAAGAAATATATTGAAACGGTAAGTCTAACAAACCTGATATTTAAATATGACGATCATTAACTAAATCAACAGAATAAAAATATAAGTGAATAGATACATAAATATTAATTAAAAGTATTTGTTGGCAAAGAATAATTAAATCAGTTATAAAAATGTAACGATAGATAAGGAGAAATAATGAAATATTTACCTTCGATATTCTTACCAGGACGACTTCGATTGGCGAATGGAAAAACCTAAAAGTAATAAATATTAATTAAATTAAAATAAAAGGAATAAATAAAACAAAAGTTTAAATTAATAAAAATATAAGGTAAAAATAGCAAATTATCATATGAAAATAGTACTCTTAAAATAAAAAAAAAAATGATATTCAGGAAAGTATTAAATTATATATATTTAAATTTTTTTTTTATTAATATCAAATACTAATCAATTTAATTTTTTACATTTAATTGATCAAATTGTAAAATAATTTGATTTAAGGAGGCCTCTAATATAGCAATATAAGCATTTACTCTTTCAACATTACCTGTCTCTTCAATATTCCAATATCTATCACGCACTCTCTCGGTTAATTCGGTCACAGCAATTCTCCGATTTTCAGCTTCTTTTCGTTGTTCAGTTTGTACATATTCTATAAATAATTCCTGACTTTCATATACCTCGAACCCACTTTCTTCAAACATTTCCTGAAATGCCTTCCATACATCAATAATTAATAGCTTATTGCCATACATATGCTCATGAAAAATATGCTTACATGGCAATAAGTAGCGATTGCGAAACAAACAATAACAATTGAGAGAGGTTAAACCCGGGGTACCTTTTCCTTTTTCCAGCCTATTATTAATAGCGCAGGCTTCTTTAACAAGTAATGTTTGAAATGGAAGGGGAAACTTATGGATTTCCTCAAGAATGTCATTATCAACACCGTAGGCAAACACTTTTTTCATATGAAAGTTAAAGGCGGCATTTTCTGATTTGGATTTTTTTTTACAATTGATATTAACGATACCATGAACAGCATCTATATAAAGAATTAGAAGTGAGCAAGTGATTAAAGAACAAAATTAATCAAAAAAATCCTAACTCTAACCCTAAACTTACTAATTAAGCCATATAGAGAAGACGTTGTCTTCTTTATCTTGCTGTGAAAGGATTCTAGTGGATTCGTAGATATAACTTGTAACAGCAAAGGAGAATGTTGACGCGCCCACAAACCCCATTGTTTCATGTTTTTTAAATAGTTCCTTTTAATATAATGTTGCAAAGCAGGAATGGAGCAATGACTGATAGCATTCTGAACAAGGCTTTCATAGCCAATCTTGGTTCGTTTGTGCATTGTGGAAATCATAACATCCTGGATTTCTTTTTTATATATTTTTTGCATCCATGTTCTCATAACATGAACAACACAAAATATAATTTGGCATTCTTGCTCACCAGCGGTTATACCACGAAAAACCTTCTTTATGCTCTTGGCCTCGATACTGCTTTGATCTGAAAGCATGTAACAGGGAAACCAGCGACTACACTTGTTACGAATTACCAATAATGCTTTCGATACTGTGTCACTATTTTCACTGCTCACAAAAAAGTGAGCCTCCACATTCCAACAGCCGTAAGTATCACAGATGTAAAGAGTGAACAAACGCCAATCGTACTGGTTGGTCTTGTGAGTCGAATCAATGAGCATCAGCCATCCATGGTGTTCAAGTTTTTTTAGTTGTCCCGGGTGTGCAAACACGATTCCTCTAGTAGAACATTGTAAAACAGAATATTCCTCAACCAGATACCCCTGCTTTACTAAATAAGATATGGATTCCAATATATCCAATTTTAAACTTGAATTTCTGATAAGATGCGCTTCCATAGGCCCCGAACTTTATATTTAATGTTCGTAACTTCTTTGCACTTTAACTCATGCACACTTGTGCCAAGACCTAATGTAGTTGTTGCAAATTCTTTTACAGCGGCTGTGATTGCTGGAGAGAAATAATTTTTTATTGCCTCTTGTTCAACCAAACTCCTTATGGCCTTTGATCGCTTTATCTTGTCGACTTCTAATAGAGTATGTGTGTGGTTGGAGGAGTTTTTATATCGTTCTATTCGGACCACATTCGAAGCAACAAACCAAAAAACTTTAATTTTCATATTACATAGGCCAGATGGCCGTGTCTTTGTTATTCTGCATTGTTCGTTTGGAATATTTTCCTTTTGCTGAGTACTCGATGTTCTATGCTTCATAAAACGGCAGGCAAAGGTCTTTCTAGCATCTCCATTCACATATTTGTGTGAATCCCATAATGTCCAAACATTCAAAACTAACAGCCACCAATTATCATTAAAATCCTGTATTGGAACCTCTAAAACTCCGTTTACATCAAAAAGAAGGCTACGTTTTTCATCCGGTATGAGGTTTGATACTGACGTGAAAACAGAAGGTACAATATCCGCAACAACCGGAGGCACAGAAGGTACAATATCCATAGCAACCAAAGGCACAGAAGGTACAGAAAGTACAATATCTCTAGCAACCGGAGGCACAGAAGGTACAATATCCACAATATCCACAGCAACCAGAGGCACGCTAGGTATGATACTTGAAGAAGCAACGTCTGGAAGAGCAACACTCACAGCAACCGGTGGTGCACTAGATGTAGTACTTGAAGAAGCAACGCTCGAAGAAGCAAACGTAACAGACATAACCAAGAAGTAAATTAATTGTTCATTTTTTTTTTCTCATTTTTTTTATTCTTTTTTTTTTCCTTGCCAATCTCTAAATGCTAAGAAATAAGTTAATAAATATATTTTTTATTTTTTTGTAACCCTTATAAAACAAAAAAACAAGCAAAAAAAAAAAAAAACTATTAAAAAATAATACCTACAAATTATAAACCCAACGCTTAAATCTATCGTTCTCAACCCAGCAAAGTTTTTTATAGAAAAAAATATGTATTATCTCTAGTATCGCTATATACAATCTTACGTATAAAAAAAAATATATATATATAATAAAAAAAAAAAAAAAAAAAAAAGGTAAAAAAAAAAAAATATATATATATATTTCTACTTTTTTTTTTGAAAGTTGCCGGTTAACTCTTAAGATTTTAAAAGTTTTATATTCGAATATTGATTTGCGAGGGAAAAATAAAAAGAATCTATGAAAAAAAACAATAAAAAAAAACGCTTATAAATTTTTCAAAAATTCATAAGAAAAAAAAAATAGAAAAAACACGTCGTCTTACAAAGTTCAAGAAATTTTTTTTCGATCTGTAATAACGATAATGCAGTGCTGACAAATCGAAATATTATTTTCGACTAATTATGATTTTCAATTTACTCGACCAATCATAATCATAGTTACTTCACGTGATGTGCCTCCGCTTTAGACGTCCCCCAAATATGAGACGTCCCCCAAATATGGGGGTCGTCTAAAGCCATGTACCCACGTGACTATTTTGTGTTGATCAACCAACCGGAATAGCGAAATTTTGTTTGCCCGAAGAAGTCAAAAATAAAGAAATGCCGGGAAGGCAATTTTACCTATATTCCTCTTCTTATATCAACACCAACCTAACCCTAATTTTAACCTTAATTTTAATTAAACCGATTAAACCATCAAAATCACGTGGGTACATGGCTCCGTTGCAGTAGAAAAGGCCGATACTGTCCAAAATGTGAAAATTGAGTTTTTGACATATTTGAATAAATTTTGACATGTGCTACATTTTTCAATTATAGATGGAAATTGATTTGCATAATAAAAAATCGAGATATTTTAAAAAAATTTCTTTAGGAGATTCGTACATCACGAGATTACCCGATATAACTAGCCAATCAAATCACGAAAAGTTTGATTAACCCGGATCAGTCCGAACAAAACAAACTCGATTATTTCAAAATTGTATATATTCCAGTATCGGCCCTTTCTACTGCAAAGGCCCCATATATTCCATGACCCTATATGTGAATCAGATTTCAAGATCAGATCAGATGCAACGATCAAACAAACGTCCGTTTTGTTAAAATCGCTTACTTCTCGAAATTCTACATAAGAAACCGCTTTGGTGCTCTAACAAAAGTTTTCATTGAGCAATTTACTACACAAACTATCTCCTCCTCTAGCCCATAACTCTAATACTACTTTAACATGAACGAACTTTAAAGAATTTGTGCTTTGCCATAAACCTGTAATGCCGTGAAATTATCAAAATCCACGGACCGTGAAATATTTATTACAAATGTCGCATTAATAAATTACATATTTTTATGAGGTTTTATATAAATCATTATCATCCCACCCGTATAAAGTATCCTAATGATTTAAGTACTTTGTTAAATATCACTCTCTTCAGCCTTTCTATCTGCAGTCGAAACCATTTTATCTATCTTTTCTGTATGAATTTTTAAATGCGATTTCATGGTAATCGAAATAGTTTACAACGTAATTTTAGCTATTCTCAATATTTTTGATAAATGTCAATGATGTGAATAACGATATTATTGAAGTATTACCATTATTACAGTATTACTGTGATTTTCTAATAATTGTAGCGATGCCAATTACTACGATTGATCAATCACCGCTTGAGTAGAGTATAAATGGTTTCTAAAATCAAACATAATAACAATACGTTAATGTGTTAATAACATAGATCATAATAAAAAGTATGAAAAACGTTTGGGCAGTAACTCTTTACTTTAATATTACGTGTATAAACCAGTGCAAAAAAAAGGTAATTCGGGGCAAAAAGTTTTTTGACTGAAATAATAAACGCATTGATCATTTTTACATTATTGGATTAAATCATTAATCATTTTTACACTACTGTATTAAATTTTTCTTTGATATAACTAAACCACATGTTCTGTACATTCTTCATCTTAATGACAAGCACATTTGATCGGTTAAGATACTTTCCACTAATTAAAATTTAATTCTCGAGGCGCTTAAGAAGGCCATAAATATTCTTCATACGCTCTACATCTAATAAATAATCGTCGATGAATCAATTGTTTGTGAAATAAGTGCCCATGAAATGACTGTCGGTAAAGTTTTTCGGATCTTTTTAAGTAATTGAAATAATCTATTAACTTCTCATTAATTTCTTATACCGATTTAACCAAGGGCTACCTTTCATTAAATTGCTTGCTCAGTGTTTCAACTTAGAATTTATGATTTTGAACATATGATTGAATGAAATCTAGTTGATAGACTATATAATAAAAAATGTAAAGGAGGATTTCTGTTCTGTATTTTTTTTACTGTATACCAAAAATTATTAGTGATAGGAGTAATTGTAAATCTTGTGAACTAACCAGCACAGATTACACGTATAAACGTTAACTCGTAAGATGGAAAGAGTAGTTGGGTTGATCCAAATAGCATACTGGGTGTTCCAAAAATTTCAAAACACGGTCCCTATTTTTAAATGACAATTACGTTGAAAACACAATAATTATTACATGTTTGCATAGTGTTCGCATTATAAAATGTCATTTAAAGAATAGGACTGCGTTTTGGAATTTTTGAAACACTCAGTATAGATAAATACTGGTGTTTTTGTCTAGTCAATAATATAGATTAAGGACAACAACATGATTTTAGTCAAGTAACTATAACTGATAAGAAATAATAAATCATTTACACGCATATTGAAATAATTATGAACTGAATATTTGAGAAAAGGGCTCAGATTGACAATTTTTTCAAACACTTTTTTTAAACTTAACTAATCCAAAATTAGCTCAGGAACATTTTTTATTTAAGGAACGAATACTGTTATCTTAATTAAATTTTGCAGTATAACTTTAAAGTTTCTGCTTTTTTATAATTTATTATAGAATTTATAACATTTTCCGCAAAGTTTTTTTTGTTGATTTGGACCCTTTTCTCAACATCTAGCCCATTTGATCTCTATTCCGAATAGTTATATATGCGAACTTGAAAAGGGATGGTTGTATCATAAATAGTTATAACTTGCTTTAAATTACGCATGCTATAACTGTGTATACGCTAACATAATTATTCATGTTATAACTTTTTATATATGCTGTAACTCAATTTTGTATATCGTAACTCGCACTAATTTATTATTGATACAAGTCATCTAGTCGCATCAACTCTGTGCCGCTTAAGGAGTGATAACACAGTGATCAACCAATTAATGTATATTAAATACTTTTTTTTAAAAAAAAATCTGTATCTCCTTAATAAATGAATTTTTTTTTTTTTTTTTAAAAAAAAAAAGGCATAACTTTGTAGTCCTTTCTAAGATTATAAAGTTATACATTATCTGTACTTCATTTTTGCAGATTTTTAAGTACCCATTGAGATCGAAGAGTTATAACAATTCTTTTTATCTTATATCATTGTAGAAAAAGCTTTGTTTTGGTGTCTTGAATTCATACTGCATTTGGAATTCATACGACATTTTGCCGTGACCGCAACCGTACTTACTATTTATCCGTTATGGTATGGTTCATCACTAATTCTGAATCAGTCTAGCTTAAATAACAATGGGTTTGTACTTCATTAAAATTCATATCATAAATCTTAATATGCGTGTAAAGAGTTTTTTACTTAAACAAAGTCGTGCGGCCGTTAATTCATGATATGAAAAACTAATTATACAATTTTTTGCAGCCTAATATGTAATTTATACTTTGATCCAAAAATATAATTTATATAAACAATTGGATATAATATAAAAATCACATATAATAACTATATAAACAATTCTTGTTATTGCTAATCATAAATTTTAGTATTTCGTATTGGCTAAATAAATATTTGTACTATAGTCCAAAAAATATATAAATAATTAGAAATTTTTTTTCATAGAAGATTATAAGTTTTTAATTTAAAATAGTTTAATACTCACAGCATAATAATTTAATTTATATATAAATAATTAATTAATTAATGATATTTTTATTTAATACAGTAATAATAGATTATTATGAAGTTTTGATTTATAAATAGTCATACTCACCGGCTAATAATTGGATTACTTATAAATAATTAGAGATGTTTTATTTAATGATAGATTATTATAAAGTTTTTGATTTATAAATAGTCTTATATTTACCGGCTAATAATTTAATTCACATATTCACATACAAATAATTAATGTTTCATTTAATACTGTAATAATAAATTATTATAAAGTTTTTGATTTATAAATAGTCTTATACTTACCGCTAATAATTTAATTCACATATTCGCATACAAATAATTAATGTTTCATTTAATAATAGATTATTATAAAGTTTTAGTTTATAACTGTATAAAGTAGTTTTATACTCACGAACTAATAATTTAAGTTAAATATGAATAGTTAGAGATGTTTCATTTGATAATAGATTATTATAAAGTTTTTGATTTATAAATAGTCTTATACTTACCGTCTAGTAATTTAATTCACATATTCACATACAAATAATTAATGTTTCATTTAATAATAGATTATTATAAAGTTTTAGTTTATAAAGTAGTTTTATACTCACAGACTAATAATTTAATTTAAATATAAATAGTTAGAGATGTTTCATTTGATAATAGATTATTATAAAGGTTTGTTTTATAAATTGGTTTTATACTCACCGCCTAATAATGTAATTTACATAAATAATTAGAGGTATTTCATTTAATAGTAGATTACTATAAAGTTTTAATTATAAAATAGTATTATACTCACAAACTAATAATTCAATTTATATATAAATAATTAGGTACTTATTTAATAGATTATTATTTATAAAGTTTTTAATTTATAAAATAGTCTTATAATACTTACCGCCTAATAATTAATTTATATATAAATGATCAGAAGTGTTTTACTTAATAGTAGATTAATATAGTGATTAAAAGGTTCGAATTGTAAATTAATTATTTACTCACAAACTATAAGTTAATTTATATATAATTAGAAAAGTTTTATTTAATAATAAATTATTATAAAGTTTTTAATTTATAATACTCACCGCCTAATAATTTAATTTACATATAAATAATTTCATTTAATAATAGATTATTATAATTTTTAATTTATAAATAGTCTTATACTTACTGTCTAATAATGTGATTACATATTAATAATTAGAAATATTTCATTTAATAATAGATTATTATAGAGTTTTAATTTATAAAATAGTCTTATACTTACTGTCTAATAATTTAATTTAGTATAAATAATTAGAGATATTTCATTTAATAATAGAATTAAAGTTTTAATTTATAAATTAGTCTTATACTTACTGTCTAATAATTTAATTTACATATAGAAATTAGAGATATTTTATTTAATAATAGATTATTACAAAGATTTTATCCGGCAAACTCTTATGATCATGGATTTACTTTCTGTTATTTTTTCATGTATTACGGTGTAATCATGTTTATTCAAATTAAACTCATTCGACAATTCCATGCGAACCATGATCACAAATTGCCGGATAACATATTATTGGGCAAATTTCGAACAATGTTTGCTTCAGCCTGAAATTAGGTTGACACATGCCGCTTTGCGGTTCGTCTTCTTGGATGTTCTTTTGTCAGGTTGAATCAAATTACCGTTATTCAAAAATTTTTACCCAATAATATATACTTATTATAAATCAGTTAAATACTTACTAACTATATTTTAATTTAAATATAATTATTTAATAATAGATTATTATAAAGTTTTAATTTATAAATGAATATTACTAATTATAACCGGTGGTGATTAGCATTGGGGTGCTATATCTCAAAAGCCTACTAGCTAATTCGCATCAGGGGTACTAAGCAAAACTGTTCAGAACCTCCAAAAACCTAACCCTAACTAAAATTACTAAAATTTGAATCTCGTATTATACCCCTAACACAAAAGATAAGAGGAGGTGTTGATCACTACCGGTTATTTATAGTAAAAATCTTTATAGAATTAGTTTTGTGCTTACCGCCTAACAATTTATTTATATACAAATAATTAGAGATTTTATTTAATAATAAATTAACATAAGATTTTTATAAGATTTTTCATTGTAAATTATTTATATGCTTACATTCTACAGTAGAATTTAATATATATATATATATAATTAGAAAAGTTTTATTTAATAATAGATTATTGTAAGTTTTGGATTTATAAAATAGTTTTATACTAACCGCCTAATAATTTAGTTTATTACAAATAACCAAATAAAGTTCCATTTAATAATAAATTATAAGTTTTTGATTATAAAATAGTTTTATACTAACCGGCTAATAATTTAGTTTATTACAAATAATCAAGATGCTTCATTTAATAATAAATTATTATAAGTTTTTGATTTATAAAATAGTTTTATACTAACCGCCTAATAATTTAGTTTTATGTACAAATAATTAAAGATGTTTCATTTAATATAAATTTTTGTTTTATAAAATAGTCTTATACTTACCATCTAATAATTAGAGATATTTCATTTAATAATTAATGATTATAAGTTTTGATTTATAAAATAGTCTTATACTTACTAGCTAATAATTTAGTTTATGTACAAATAATTAGATATTTTATTTAATAATTGATTATTATAGAGATTGTACCCGTCAAGAAGATTTATACCCTGGTATCCGGTTATCCGGGTAATTTATTATGCCATATAATAAAAAATGTCTACGCAGGCACAATCTCCAGATTATTATAAGTTTTTGATTTATAAATAGTTTTATACTTACGTAACTTAACTAATAATTTGCAAATAATTAGAGAGACTTCGCTTAATGATTGATTATTATAAGCTTTAATTTATAAAATAGTCTTACACTTACCGACTAATAATTTAGTTTACATACAAATAATTAGATATGTTTCATTTAATAATTGTTTAATATTAAGTTTTTGATTTATAAAATAGTCTTGTACTTACGACCTAAAGATTTAATTTTTGTATACAGATAATTAATAATAATAATAGACTGTTATGAAATTTTAATTTATAAAACAGCCTTATACTCACAGCCTAATAATTTAGTTCGTATATAAATAATTAGATGTTTTATTTAATGGTAGATTATTATAAAGGTTTAATTTATAAAATATTCTTATACTTACCAGCTAATAATTTAATTTATATATAAATAATTAAAAATATTTCATTGAATAATAGATCATGATAAAGCTTTAATTTATAATTTAGTCCTATACTTACTATCTAATAATTTAATTTATATATAGATAGTTAGATATTTAATTTAAAAATATATTATAAAGGTTTAATTTATAAACAGCTTATAATCACCATCTAATAATTTAATTTATATATATAAATAATTAAATATATTAATAATAAAATATTATAAAGTTTTAATTTATAAATTAGTTTTTATACTTACAGCCTAATAATTGATTTATATATAAATAATTGAAGATTTTATTTAATTAGCAGTAGATTAATATAATTAGATTGTTATATATAAGGTTTTCGATTGTTATACTCACAAACTATAATTTAATGATTTTATATATAATTAGTAAAGGCTTATTTAATTTTAGATTATAAATTTTTGATTTATAAATTAGTCTTATACTTACCGCCTAATAGTTTAATATAAATAATTAAGATGTTTCATTTAATAATAGATTATTATTAAGTTATAATTTATAAACTAGTCGTATATTCACCTTCTAATAATTTAATTTACATGTGAGATATTTTATTTAATAATAGATCATTATAAACTTTTAATTTATAAAATAGACTTATACTCACCATCTAATAATTTAATTTATATATAAATAATTAGATATTTTATTTAATAATACTAAAGTATACCAGTAGTATTCAACACAATATATATTTTTTTAGAGCCAGAATACAGTCATAGACTAAGATAGAAGCTTGATATAAAGGTTCAAAATTTTAATTAGCATGATGTTTTTGATCTAGCGTTTCCAACATTAAAAATGTCTCTAAAAAAATTTCACTGTTTGGTAATATGACTATCGATAAAGTGAGCAGAAACGGTATTCAACACTACAGTCAAAAATCAAC